>JACEIK010006634.1:11311-71845 GCA_018107945.1 Datura stramonium | reverse complement strand
CACCAAGGATGATTTTGATCCGTTATGAACTATAACACCGCCATTGGTCGAATCAACCAAATGAACTCCCAACCTTGCAAGTCGATGCACGTCCCTCACCAGCTCTTTCTTTCCCTCACCTACATAGGCCAAGCTTTCCATAGAGAGTCTACTAAGTGCATCTGCTACTGCATTTGCCTTGCCCGGATGGTAAAGCACACTCATATCATAGTCCTTGAGTAGCTCTAACCACCTCCTTTGATGAAGATTGAGATCCTTCTAGGTAAACACATACTGTACACTCTTATGGTCCGTAAACATATCTATGTGGACCCGTACAAATAATGCCTCCATATCTGCAAGGCGAATACCACCGCAGCCAATTCAAGATCATAGGTCGGGTAATTCTTCTCATGAACTTTTAGTTGTCTAGAGGCATTTGCTATAAATTTTTCGTGCTACATCAATACATACCCATGTCGATCCTTGAATCATCACAATACACAATGAATCCATCGGTACCCTCGGGTAAGGTAAACACTGGTGCTGAGGTAAGTCGAGTCTTCAACTCTTGAAAGCTCCTCTCAGAAGCCTCCGACCATTGAAATTTCACTTTATTTTGGGTTAATTAGTCAATGGAACTGCAGTGGATGAAAAACCCTCAACAAACCTTCGATAGTAGCCAGCTAAGCCCAAAAAGCTCTGGATATCAGAAGGATTCACCGGTCTAGGCCAATTATTCACCGCTTGTATTTTCTAAGAGTCCACCCTTATGCCCTCGCTTGATATGACATGGCCCAAAAATTCCACAGATATCAACCAAAACTCACACTTGCTAAATTTTGCATACAATTGACGATCCTTCAGTCTGCAACACCACCGTCAAATTAGAGGCATGATCCTCCTCGCTTCGAGAGTATATCAGGATATCATCAATGAACACGATCATGAACATACACAAGTATGGCTTGAACACCCTGTTCATCAAGTCCATAAAAGTTGTGAGAGCATTCATTAGTACAAAAGACATAACTACCAACTCATAATGACCTTATCGCATCCTGAAGGCTATATTCGGGAAGTCGCTCTCCTGAACTCTTAGCTGATGGTACACGGATCTGACATCTACCTTCGAAAAGCACTTGGCCCCCTAAAGCTGGTAAAAAAATCATCAATCTTGGGTAGGGGATACCTATTCTTGATGGTGACCTTGTTCAATTTTCGATAATCAACACACATACAAAGAGAATCATCATTGTTCGGACAAAGAGAACTGGTGCACCTGATGGAGACTTGCTGGGTCTGATGAAAACCTTATCCGAATGATCCTTCAACTGTTCCTTCAACTCATTTAGCTCAGCAGTAACCATTTTGTAGGGAGGAATAGATGTAGGCTGCATATCGGGAAGAAGGTCAATACGAAAATCAATTTCCTGCTCGGGAGGGATTCCTGGTAGATCATATAGGAAAACTTCTAGATACTCACGTACTACTGGTACTTACTAGATAGTCGGGGTCTCAGACGTAGCATCCTTAACACTAACTAGATGGTACACACAACCTTTAGAAATCATCTTTCTGGCCTTAATGTAGGAAATGAAACGACCTACAGGCACGACTGACCTACCCTTCCACTTTAAGATTGACTCACCTGGAAATTTGACTCTACCCGCCATGTTCTTTAATTAAATGAGGCATAACATGAAAATAGTCAATCCATGCCGAGGATAACATCGAAATCGGTCATGGCTAACTTTACAAAATCTGCTGAGGTGACTTTCTGAAGGAATGAGAAACTTTTGTACACCCGTCTAGCTACGACTAAATCACCTACTCGAGTAGAGATTGAGAAGGGTGCTGCCAAAACTTCAGGACTGACTCCGAAACTACTGGCCACGTAAGGTATCACAAAGGACAAGGTAGCCCCTGGATCTAGCAAAGCATATATATCAATATGGAAAACTCATAACATACCAGTGACTATATTTGGGGAGACCTCCTGCTCCTGGCGGGATGCTAACGCATAGAATCTATTTCGGCGCTGACCGCCCTTATGCTAGTAAATGCCCCCCTGCTGTGCTGAGCGTACGGGTGGAGCTGCTGAACTGGAAGTTGGGCCTCGGACCCTATCATTTCCCTACCTAGCTATTAGGAAATCTCTGAGCATATGTTCGGGTTTCCAAAACCTGAAGCAAGCACCTGTACCCGCCAAACACTAACCCATGTGCCCCCGACCATACCGGCCACAAATTGGGATACTGGGATCTACGGGCCTGCTGCTCTGACCCCTCGAGCCTGATGCTCACCCTCTTAGCTCGTTCCTAGGTCTGGTTGGAACACTTATAACTGATGATGTCGGGGCTAAAGATCTCTGGTGGACCTACTGTCAGTGCCCACCACCTAGCCTCGGCTTAGTGAATCCATAGCTATCTGCCCTGGCCCTCTTGGCCTCTCTCTCCCTCATATATGCCGCCTCCATTTTCTGGACGCATAAGACTATCTTAGGGAAATCCATAACCTGATAGAGCATAGCAGTCCTACAATCCTTGTCTAAATAGCCCACCACCCCAAGAAGAAACCTGCTCACTCGTGCCCTCTGATCAAACACTAACTCTAGGGAGTACTTTGACAAATGAGTGAACTCTAGGCCATATTTTTGCACCACCGTCTTTCCTTGCTTAAGATTTACGAACTCAACTGCCTTAAACTCCCTTATCTCACGAGGGAAAAACCAATCTAGAAAAGCAACATGGAACTCCTCCCAAGTGATAGGGCCTGCTCCGACAGCCCTACTCTCCTTCCATTGTCGAAACTAGATGTGCGTGATCCTTTTCAACTGATATGAGGCCAGCTCAGCACACTCAACTCCATTCATCCTACATGACCTGGGTGATCTTTACAATCTCATCAATAAACTCGTGTGGACCCTCGTCCACCTTGGAACCAAGAAACTCCAGCCAGTTCATCCTCAAGAAATCTCTAACTCGAGCTGCTGCCGCATTTCCATTTTGCGAAATATGCACCACTGCCTGCTGCTTGACCTAAGCGGCCAGGGCCTGCGCTAGCATCTGAATAGCTACCCTAAATTCATAGGAAATCAACTCCGGTGGTTGGTTCCCCTAGACTGGTGGGGCTTGTTGGTTCCCGTCTCCATTGCCATCCTCGTAAACACTTCCATTCCTATTCCTCCTACCATTAAATCTGCGGGGAGCCATAATTCTGCAATCGCGAATAGTATGATTTAGAAGGATGGGAAGGCGTTTCATTACACGATATAGATCATGAATGAAGGGAACATTTCCTAAACGTCTCATAGCCTCTTAGTCATAAGTATGGTGTGCTTCATACCTATGTAAAAGACTTTACTTAACATGGCTTTCAGACATCCTAGGAAATTTCAAACCTATGGCTCTAATACAAAGTTTGTCACAACCCGAATATAGGCCCGGATCGCAACACGGGACAAGGAACCCCGAGGGACTCCAATTCGACCCATGGCATGAACATACATCTAACTCAACCAATAAAAATGGAAGATTGAACATGATAACTTAGCAAAAGTCTTAAATAAGCACAATATCATAAATATACATGAATCTAAGGCTAATAACATTTTTTTTTGTCTGAAACGACTCTATGTCTGATGAGTTGATGGGACAGGCCCCCAAAAAACTTGCTAAAACTAAAAACTAAAAGTACATAAAGAAAACTGAAAACGCATGGTCCTCTGAATATGAGGACTCCATGTGGGATGCTAACTTTGATAGGCTGGCTAAGACGGGACTGAGTCTAAGTATTGGGTCCTATATCATAAAATGATATAGCATAGAGTATGCAGTCAGTATGTGGAATGTACCGAGTATGCAAGGTAAGTAAAATCTCTTAATAAGTAATATCATTTAAAAAATGCATAATATAAAACATAAACAAAATAATAATCTTAGTGTAGGACTTGCATGCTATTTTCCTGAAAACATGATGTCAACATAACATAACATCATAACTGAATCGATTGACCCAAAGCTGAAATTTGATAGTCATAAGTAAAGCTGAACATTGGGTCAAACCTACTTTAGAACACATGTGTANATATATATATATCATGAATGATAAACATGCATAACTGAAATCACGAGGAACAATGGGAGACTCATCTGTTAACTGACATACCATGATAGAGATTATGTGGTCCAAACTATCACACTCAGGTAGGTAGAGCCGTCCAAAGCCTTGCCAGGGCTAAGGACGATACCATGATATCGATATCAAGGTCATGGCCCAATCAGGGTAGGGGATAGCTCACATAGAAGGTCCCATTATAATCTGATCATACCTTCGTTGGCGCATAGTTCAGGGGCATAGGGTTGACTAACCCTTAGCCTACTTGGTGCTAGACACTACTCCGAAAACATGCATATGCACTCCATCGTGTTTCAACGAAGCCGACCATCTTATTTTGATGAAGCTAAATGATCATGAGCACATAAATCTAAATCATACATTAGTAGCCTTGGCTCAAACCATACCACAAGCTAAAGTTAAATGGGAGTCTTCGCTCCAAAACCATGCGGTAAGATTAAGTTTGGTAAATCATAGTCATACTTGAATATATGCGCCTTAACCAATAATTTAACATGATTGAAAATAAATAATTCACTATAAAACATGATTCTAAACATGGGTAACGTGAAAACATGCGTTTCATCATTAATACTTCATCATACATGAACATTCATTATAAATCTCAACTTTCATGAACTTCTCATAATTGAGCATTTTGATTTATAAATAATGAAACATGATTTTTAATTGAAAACAATATAAAACTTTCCCATGAATCATAATTCAATAGTAGAAACACATTTAAATCATGCCCATGTAGTAAATTAGCAATCTTATGCATTGGGTTAAAACCCCATAGGCTGGAATGACTTCACCTATCTTAATTCACCCTAAAAATGGATTAAAACAACACAGTATAGGACCCTAGAGCATAGTAATAATGAGAATACCCTTAATAACTTCATAGAAAATAACTGCTCGTCAATCCCAGGAGGGACCTAATGGGTCGTTGCCACCAACCACGAGTCGTTACATTGATCATTGGGTACACTGTCGAGGTTTCAATTGGAACTCATAACTGACCATTATATGAATCGTTATCGGTGATCATGACTCATGGTCACCACTCATGACCCTCACTGCCTACGGTTCAAATTATTTCCAACCTGCTGACCAAACCCATCCCACGAATCCTGAGGGTTGACCACTACTCGTGGTCAGGTCCATGGGGACCTCAAATCCCAAAATTCCCAACTCACTCCCTGAACCGCACCATGAGTCACCTCACAATTCGTGGTCTACCCCAAGGGTCTTAGAACGACTCGTTATGTGACCTGGTGCCAGATTTTCAGTTTTCCCCATTTCACTCCCGGGTCTGATCTTAGGGCTTTCAGGGTATTATAAAGTACAATCATACAAGATCACATGTGCCTACCGATCATATTCCTCCACTTCATTTTCATGAGTGGAGGATTCACACTGAAGGTATGACTACTGCTAGTAATAAAAAAAGGAAAATTTTCAACTTAGTTACCAAATTGTTGAGTTATTCTTCCTTGCGTAGGGTTTAAAGTAGGAATTCGACTAAATCATGAAAATTTATTGCAAAATTTCAAGATTAATTGGAATGGGGTGAGTTACAAGTGAGTGGAGAGTAAGGGGAGGTGATCGTGGGTTTATGTAGGAAATTTTAGACAAAAAATTCATTTTAAATAGGTTCTGGGTAGATTTTTAGAATCTGAGTTGAGTTGGGTTGGCTTGGTTCGATCATTTAATTGGCCCATCACAGCTTGTACCTGTTCAGCTGTCTGGATGACTACACGCAAGTGCACGTGGTCGAAAAAGTAGTAAGTGGCTCATGTAAGTCAAGTATCGATCCCACAGGGACTGGACTATGGGGCAAAATCTACTCAAGTGTCACTTAGCTGTAACTCTGAAAATGCAGACAACAATGTTAAAGAAAAGTTTTTATATTTATGGTTTTAATTTTATACTAAGTCTAAAATTGAAAATAGTGAGTCTGAACTATGAATGTGAGCATGCTGAGGCTAAAACAGACATGCAGAAATTAATTATTGATACAAGTTGGTTTATCTTTTCTCCGGTTGCTAGTTGGAACTTATGTCTATGGCTTAAAACTCTCGTATTTAACCCAACTTAAGAATCATGAACCTTCCACCTACATTTCTGTGATAAAGAAGTAATTCATGTTCAAGCCATACAAAACCGATTCCATAATTGACTAATACGACTTTCGGTATATTTCATTCTGAAGGTAAATCAATTCTCAATTTTCCCAAACAAAGAAAAGATCATATCCTATTAATTCACAACTTTCCAATTTCATGCTCTCTCGAGTCAAACCGGACTTTTTAGATATACATTAACATTAACCAAACATTAATGCAGTAAGAACAAGAATTAATAGAACAACCATGGAAGAAAAGATGATAAAACCAAATGATCAACAATTACATTTCAATACAATTGTTCCTAGCTCTCAGCAAGAAGTGAAATTAGCCACTCATTCGTGGATTAAACATCGTTAAATGAGTGTAAATCGCCTAAGTAATTGAAAGAAAGGAGAAGAGATGAGAGAGAAACCTATGTTTTTGGCCCCTCAACTGCACGTAACCCGTTCTTGCTCCACCAAGTCAAGAATAATTAAAAATGAACTAAGTGTTCTGGCCCCTGCTGGTGGGAATTTTTCCCGGAATAACAAGCAACGTGTCACGGAGTGCATCGCGGAGCACTGCTTCCGTGACACGGTGCAAATGCGGATGCTCTTTGGAATTTGGTCGTCAGGGTAATTATCCCCAACGTGGCCACGACATGCAACGCGGAGCTTGCCCAACGTGACACCGTGCGAACGCACCTTCACTGGAATGTCATGTTTCAGGTAATTAGGTCCGACGTGCCACGGCACGAACGCGGACCCTCTACGGAAATCTTGCAATTAAATCTTCCAGGCCCGAGGAATGCATTCCTTTGATGGCAGCGTGACACGGTTCTGTCAGCCCCGAAGCCTCTTTGTTCCCTGCTTTCCTTGGCCAATTCCTTGCTCGCTCCCGAGTCCATCTCCGATTCTTCCCAACATGCATCTTAGCTCCATAAAAGTACGTTTTCCTGCAAACAATGCTAATCATGTTGGTTAGTATAAATTCCACACTTTCTACAATTTACATGAGAAAGTACAAACATTGTTGGATAAACAAAATAAAAACGACACATTTGAGTATCACTTGGGCATATAAATATGCCCAAGATCACTACCCCACACATAAATCTTGTTCATCATCGAACAATAATCTTACACCTCATGCAATTGACACCCCATCATGGATACTCTGGCTCGACAATCAGGCTACGGTTATCTCGATTATTTATAACAAATCATCAAGAAAACATATAGTATCATCATTAAAATGACATTTAACATATCAAGACCCCCTAGACTTAAGAATCGACTCTGCGATATCGGCAAACTCATGCAAATTAGCTGACCAGGATATCCGACATGAAATTCATTCTTTCGTCCAGCATGTGCCCTCATCACAGAGAATTTACTTTTTAATCACATGAACTGTAAAACATTTCATGCAGGGGCATATGTCCACACAATTTCGCTCTCTCCCAAAAAGAATTCACATGCATCGGCATGAACCATGGGCTTGCCTCTAGTGTATTACTCCACTAATATAAGGACGCGTGATGTAAGATCGTAGGACTTAACGGGTTGTAATGTAAGCTACGAACTAGTATATACTGGGCTAACCAATAATAGCAACTAGCATCCTTAAGCGCTTTTCAATACATCCCATCACATTCTGGGCATAATTTCTTCCTTCCTCCTCCTTCTTGAAGTCTTTCTTTATTTTGTCCCCTTACTTCTTTAAGCACACCAGACTACTACAACAAAAAGATTAGTTATACATCTTTATTCTCTTTAAATCCGGCAGGTGCACCTTTGACTTTTTCCTTACTTTCATCACTTTGCTTTTCCTGCTCTTTATTTTCTTTTCACCATTTCACTCCTTTACACTGTGGGAAAATTATTTTTTTCTTGAGCGCTTAAGAGCTTGGGATTTGATTTACGGATAATGAAAAGAAAGCTAAGCTTGGTTTTCACCTTTTACGTCAAAGAAAAAAATAGGCTAAAAGGCTTAATGGGCTAACTAAGTTGACATTCGAGGTGGTATGAAAAAAGAAAAAACTTTAGGCTAAAACAAAACGCCTACATCCTTTCCTACACTACACTTCCTTCATTTCATTTCGTACACACAACAGGCAAGTTCTAGATACTTCACAATAGCATGGAATAATCGAGACCTCACTAGACACTCATTGCACATGCTCAACTCAAGATTTATATTCACAGACTCTTCAATCAGCCAATTACAAGAATTCAAACATTAAGCCTTAATCACACCGAATCGAATTCTATGGCCTAGGTATCTCACATATGTACAAAATAGCATGCTTTCATATGAATCACCTTTGCATTCTAAACATCATGTACAACACGCAACAAAATTTTCGTAGCCAGAGTGGCGACACGCATGGGATACAACCAAACAAATAAAAAATTTGAAAAGCAAAAGCTACTCCTATTGACTACATTTCCCTTAAGACGGTCGTCATCCATCCATCATAGGGAGCGGTCACTATTCACGACTTCGGTTCAATGGGACTCTTCTCGGTAAAGAGACCAAAACAAACGCCGAGAAACCCAATCATAAAAATAATTAACGAAAAATTTTAAAAATATCAATGATTTAAAAAAAAAAAATTTACACACTAGCTAACAACATTCAACAGCACACAACAACTTCAAAAGGATATTTACAATACGAAACATACACACAAAAATTACATGTTATTAATCATTAATTTCATATATAATATAATACTTATAAAATAAAAAAAACACACACAAAAATCCAAAACAAAAACAGCACCAACTAACTACTCCCACCCCACACTTAAAACCAAACACACCACAGTGTTCCTTACAATCAACAAAGCACAAACAAGTGGGTGGTGAAACTCCCTGATCAATCAAAGTATTCCACTTCTTCATCGGAATTGCCGCTGCCTCGTCTCCCATGTCTGAATCTCCCCGTCGTCCTCCTCCGACTCAACATCAGAATCCTCGCGACGTGTCTCCTCATCAGTGGGGACACTCATCCCACAGGCTCCATAAAGTTGGGCCCACCCGACATAGAGCCCTGGCGTTTTGCCGAAAGGGTAGTCTAGGTCGAGCTGCCACAGCTCATCCTCTGGTGCCGGCCTCCCGCCTATGCGCAGCTGGATCATCTGCATCCCGAACATGCGGGCCGCCATGCTGATCATCCCGAGCATGTCGCTCGGCTAGTGTAAGAATTGGCCCGTAGGTGGTGTCGGAGTGCCTTGGTCTTTAATGACGTGCACGACACGCCTCTCCATCTGCGGGATATAATCCAGGGGGCTCTTCCTCCCATCTAGGCCTCTCGAGGGTATGGTCAGCAGACCGCCAAACCCCGTACTGTGCCCTTGATGCAAACGGGCTCTCTTCATGGCGGATATGATCACCGCCCCAACATTGATCTCAGCCCTTTCATCAGGGCATACACCAAGCACGCGATCCCGGGTGACATCTTTCTTATGCACCCCCAGAATCGGGCAGGAACACACTATTTCAGCCAGATTCTGGCCTCCTGTTCATCGTAGTAGGGCAATGTCGATGTATCCTCTCCTTATGCCTTCTCCCAGCGTGTGGCGTCGGAATGGGCTCACACAAGGTGCGTCTGATATCCGCGTATGTGGTGGAGTGATATTCAGCTGCCGGAGACATGACTCTATGTTCTGCGCCCCCAAGATGGCATTCAGGTGATGAGGCTCAAGAGCAACAATTTGGCCCCTTATCTTGATGGTGTGACTGCGGAGCTTCAGGTTCCAATTTGCATAGAACTCCCGAATCAAGTACAGGTGCACTCCTTGGGCTCTTCAAAGATGAATCTCAGCCCGACCGTGTCAATCCGGTGGACTATTCGAGGGAACTCCTGTGCTAACGGCTCCCTTGCAATGTGCTCCTCGGGGAAGTACTTGTTCTCCTTGTGCTTTGTGAACCATTTCTTCCCTTCCTTTGTCACCCATCGGGTTCCGTATTGGCAGTGTTGGCCACGTGGAACCGCTGGTGCTGCGCTGGGACTGCTGTTCAAAGTCTGATCCTTTTTCTTCCGGCGCCCGACGTAGATGCCCCCTTCCCTTTTTCTTGCACTAACAAACATTGTTCCTGTCAATAAACAGACAATCTCAATGTGAGTCAATTTAGGAGTAGCTCCGACTAAGGCTGGGTTAGGCTGGGCACCCCACACTTAGTGTTCAGCCACAATTACAGCATTACGGCAAGAACATATTTATTTTTAATTTACAAAAACAAAACAAAAACACAAACAACAAACAACATGCCTTGTGCATTTAGAGAATTCAACGGTATAAATTCATTTGTACTACTCAGACTTCGTACAACTAATCACACATTACCATCGATCACAATTTTTTATACAAAGCACTTAGCAAAAGGAAAAGAAAAAAAACGAAAAACTATTTACCTACACAAACCTATGCAATTCACCCATTTCTTGCATATCACCATTTCACTCCCCAAATCCCGTCGGTCTTTTAGCATATTAACATATAACACGACCAACTCATCTCACCCACCATCTACAAACCAACAAGAATTTCACAATTCAACTAGCTTTTTCCCTTTTCATGTTCAAATTCAAGCCCTAGCTACAATTTTACAAAAATTCGATCAAGCTTATGTATATATCGGTTCATACAATCACAATGATGTTACGAATATTAATCAACAATAACTTGGGCCAATTTAAGCTCAATTTCTACCTAGGAGTAGGTTTACTCCATCTCATGCTAAAAATCGAAAAATTCAACTAAAATTGAGATAGAGTTGATGAACATACCTTGAATTCAATGAACGGAAGAAAACTTGATGAAATTATGTACCTAGGTCCGTGACACGTTGAGGAAAGGGAGTTTTTGGGAGGTTTGTCGCGGAGGATGAAAAATGAGAGAAAATGAGAAGGGAAATCGGGGTTAAAAAGTGGGGGTTTCGCCTTGGGTTACCCAGTGACCCGGTAAGACCCGACACGAAAACACCTCAACGTGTCACGGAGGGTAACATGGAGCACCCCCTCCGTGACATACGGAAGCCATCACGCAGGCGTTCTGAAATTTGTAAAATTCCAGAATTGCCTTCAACGTGTCACGGAGGGGTAGCGTGGAGGCCCTCCGTGACCGCAGGCCGACGCGTGGGCTCACTGTTTACCACTTTTATTTTTTCTTGCCTCGTTTTTTACTTTGCGATTCTTTGCATTTTGCCCTCCGTTCAACCTGAAATTCATCTCACAACAAGAAATCGGTTAGAATCCCAAGGTTTGAAAAACACAACACAATATTTTTATTTTTATATTTACCACACATTTTTTTCTTTTTCTTTTTAGCTTTTTTCATTTTTCTTCTTTTTTTCTTTTATCTGTACATTCATAAAACAATAAATTCACGGAGTTGCCTCCCGTGCGGTGCCTGGTTCTTGTCGCGACTCGACGTCCTTTGCGCTCATTCCGCCCCTAGGGTGACAGACGTTTCTCACGAACACGCCTCACCCCTGTCCAAGTGGCGTGCCCGCATCGAGTTCCAATAATTTTACGACTCTTTTTCACATCGAGCGCGTCCGAGTGTACGTGATCGTGCAAGTAATATAGTGGCTCTTTTTAAGAACACCAGTTGTCGAACCCACGGGGACTGGACCCATTCCTTTAACTATCCATTTCTAGTGTGATCTTAAATACCTCAAGTGTGGTTATAGACATTTTCGAGTAAGATTAATTAAGTCTAAGTTTGGGTCAACGAAATATTCTGAAATTACTCTAGGAGCAACATAGAGTTAAAACCAATTAATCATGCGATACTACGATTTGCAATGGAATAAGCATGGAACTATCAATTGTTGTTTCACATAATTAGAATTGCATGTTCATGGTCTTTCAAGCCTCTAAACACAGCAATCTAGCCTCACCTTTCATTGTGAGTGAGGAGTTTAATTTTCTAGTCATGGGCAATCATTATGTTGTGGTTTACGGGGGAAACGATTAAGGACTTTGTACGTCTAAATATTTAACTCAACTTAGCCTCACAACTACTTCTTAGTGGTGATGTGACATCCCAAATTGGTCTTTCATAACCCCGTGTGTCAGCCCAAGCACAGGTGTTAGGTATATTTCTATGACACGGAATCTCTCCTGAGATTACTATCATGCTCCTCATTCTCATGTCACGACCTAGAGTAATGCCTTTATAAGCTATCACCCAAGCTAACAAATATGCTTTCATGGTGATCCAATCATAAAAACAACCAACAAATCAGAATGTAAGGCAAAAATAACAATAAATAACTTAATTCCAAAACAATTTCATAAAATCACAATCATAATCCATGGCTTCAACCCTAGAGGAAGGGTTCTAGCCATTCATGTTATTAAACTTACTCTACACCACTATTAATCTGCTCTAAACTACATACTTACACGAGATTGGTAGATGAGAAGGGAATTTGACAAACGCTAGCTGAGTTCTCCACTTCTCCCTTCTCTGATAGTTTTCCAGAATAAATCGTGACTGTGGAATTGGGCTAAGGGTCCTATTTATAAGTAAATGGAGGACGTGCTTAATTTGGCCTGTCGATAGCGGCTCCGTGTCCGCGGAGTGTATCGGCCCGAACACTGCCTACATGACATGGAGGCATCATGACTCACTGGAACAACACCCCGTCTGGCCTCGGCGGCTTTGCCGCGTTGGCAGCGTGGCACGTTGCTTGGGCAGCGCCGTTGCCTCCTCCTTGTGGCGCAATGGCCTGCCGTGGCACGTTGCCAACGCGCAGGTGGGCTGTTGAGCAACCTGCTACCGTGGCTTTTTTGTGCCAGAAGCAGGTGGGCTGTTTTGTGCCTCCTCTTTGCCGACGTTCGCGTGTTGATTCCGTTTCCAACTCTTCACCACATGGATTAGTTCCTCAAAGTCATCAAAACCTACAAAACAAAGGCTAATCATGTTTGGTTAGCACATGTCTTCACATTTATATAGAATCACATGAAAATGTATAAGATAACTTAGATAAACAAGACTAATTTAAGTCATCAAATATCACGGGCATGCTATTTTGCCCGTGATCACAACCCACACTTAAAGCCTTATTCGTCCTCGAACAACCTTTTACATATCATACATATGGAGACTCCACATAACTAATTTAGCAAGTTAATTTATTAAACATAATGATTACGTAAGATACAAGCTTAAAATGGAGCATACCACATTTAATCACCGAAATGAAATACAACTGTGCCAAGACTTCCTAACCTCAAGAATCGACTCTCAATCTTAGCAAACTCTTGCAAATCAACTGATTAAGAAATCCCACATGAATTATATCCTTCATTCAACATGTTCCCTCATGGAAAGAGGATTACTTAATCACCTTGAAAAACAATTTTTACATCACAACATGTGTGGGCTGCATAGGTAAATTACACTCACTCTCACAAAAGAATTCACATGCATCATAATACTATTATAAGCTTGCCCTTGTGTTTACTCCACTAATTTGAGGATGTATGAATGTAGATCAGTAGGACTTTTTAGGATGTAATGTAACTCAGGTACAGTGGAAATTACTATTCTGGCCAGTAATGGTGACTATCTTTCTAACGCTTTTAATACATCACACCCATCATTGCAAACTTCCCTTCCCTTACTTCACCTTTTTATCCTTGGTAGTTTTCTTTTCCCTCTTTTGTTCCCCCTTTATTTGGCACTTTTGAAACATTATTGAGGAAATCAAATAATTTTTAATGAATTTATTTTCTTACTCCTTAATAATGATCAACCACTTTCACACAAGTGCACCTTTGTCACTCTCAACTTCTACAACTTGCTGCTTTTCATTTCTTTTCCTTCTTCTCACTCCCTTTACTACTTTCAGATTTTCTTCTTCAAGCGCTTAGGAGCTTTGGGTAAAATTCAAGGTTAATGAAAGAAAAGGATTAAGCTTATGTTGCATCTATCAAAAGAATAGGCTCAAGGCTCCTTGGGGCTAACTAGGATTATTTTTTTCAAGGTAGGTAAAATGAGGGATAAAAGACTAGGTTAATTCAAAGAAATGACTAAATCATCTCCTACAATTCATCCTTCATTTCACTTCATACACACACCGGGAAAGTTCTAGACAATCCACAATAACATAAAATACTCAAAACCTTACACTCATGGCACATGCTCAATTCAACACATTCAGGAGACTCTTACTCAGCTAATCACAAGAATTCAAACATTAAGCTTCAATTATATTGAGTCAAATTCAAGAGCCTAAGTGTCTCAAACCAAGTTATACACTTGCATGCTTCAACACTGAACATACTTGCCTCTTACAATCACATCTAGCACATAACAAGACCATCAAGCATCCATTAGCTACGATTTCAAAAACCCGACATCTATCGACTAATTTTCCTCAAGACGGTTGTCATCCATCCATCGTCGGAAGCCGTCTAACTATGACTAAAAGCATTATGTAAGACAAAGAAAAATAAAAAAATAAAAATTAAAAAAATAAAGATTTTATTCTTCGGTTCAAAGACCCCGTCCGGAAAAGAACCCAAAAGAAAAACCAACAGGTAATGAAGTCCTGCTTGACTCACAAAAAGTTTCAAATTTTCAATTATTCACACAAGCATTACATTCACCAACAATTTGTTAAGCACTTCAAAAAATTTGAAATTTTCATTGAAATTTCCCTCACCCCACACTCAAATCATGCTATGTCCTCATAGCATCCAATTAACATTAACAGAGGGTGAGAAATACTCCCTGAGGCCTTTAGGCTAGCTAAAAGCATGTTTTACCTCAACTTGCCGAAGTGGGTGGTCGACCCCACACTTTTCCTCTTCCATGCTTACTAGCTTCCTCCTCCGAGGGTACTCAGATTTCCCCTCCACCTGTGCCTAACTTTCCACCAAAAACAACAAATAAAAAAAATGAAAATAACAAAATCAAAACAAAAGCAGAATTACAAATTGTACACGAGGTACCTTGGGTTGCCTCCCAACGACGCCCAACCTTATTTTACGTCGTGGCACGACGTGGACTACCCTTTTCAGGAAATCCTCATACCTGGGTTCTCTTTCGGGGAGCCATCTCCCTTTCTTCTGCTGTTTAGAGGAAACAAGCCTCCACTCTATTCCTCCCTTCCTCCAACTTCTTATCAATTTGAAGCCCTCTATCAGACTGGGGCTGAAAACTTGACCGTGCCTTTGGCCGTGCACCGTGGAATCCTCCACCCCACACTGTCCTCTGCCAACACATAACTTGACACAGGTTTCTGTAGTGGGTGGATGGGTTTATTTCTTGGTAAACACGGAAGGTTTCTTCTTCATCCTCGACCCTCATTTTCAGGGTCCTTCTTTCAGTCGATCACCCCGGCTCCTCCGGTGGCCAAGAATGGCCGTCCCAAGACCAAGTACCTGGTCATCAACCTGAAAATCTAAAACAATAAAATCAGCAGGTATAATAAATTTACCTACTTTGATGAGAAGGTCCTCTATGATTCCATTCGGTGCCCTCGCGACTTATCCGCCACCTGCAGCATCAATCTTGTCGGCCTCGATTTTCCCAACCCCAAGGTGTTGAATAAGGATAGAGGCATTATAGATTAACTGCTGCCCTAAATCACACAAAGCTTGTAGCACCTCAGCTTTACCAATTTGTATGGGGAGGGTAAAACTCCCGGGGTCCTTGAGCTTCTTTGGCATTTTGCTCAATACCCTGTGACTGCACTCTCAGTCAGTGCTACAGTCTGGACGTCCACCAATCTAACTTTGTTAGCCATCACGTCCTTCAAGTATTTAGCATACTTGGGCATTCCCTGCAAGACATCAATAAAGAGGAAAATTTATATGAAGTTCTTTGAAACTCTCGCAGAACTTTTGAAAACATTCCTCCTCCTTGCTCTTTCTGAATCTCTGAGGGAAGGGTGGTGGTGATCATACTATGTTGGCTGCAATGAAGGTTTAGCATTTTTGTTGTCAAGCATTCTGATTTTCTCCATTATCAGTGGATGGTCCTGGTCTTACCAACTCGGCTGCACCTCTCTTCTCAACACTCTTCAGAGCATTGCATCAGCTAACTGTCTTCCGCTTCTAAGACTGATGGCATTGATCTGCCGGGGTTAGGATACGTATTAAACAGTAATCCCCTTGCAGCCTCATGTTTTGAGCAGCTGCTATTTGACCCTTGTTTTCCAAGACTATGGCGTGGCTACTTGCTGATTCATTAAGTCTGTTGCCATACTCGACTGATTTTCTGCTAACTGATTCTGGGTCTCCATAAATTTCTGCAGTGTTTCCTCATGCGGCTGCTACTATGCCCTCAATCTGCCTATTACGCACGTGCGATGTTGTTGAGGTTGCATAAAATTCTGCTTTTGGTTTCCCAAGAAGAATTCGGAGTGGCCCTGCCAATTTCTGTTGGAGTTGTTTCCAAAATTCTGATTCCTGTGCACATTCCCAACAAAATTGACGAATTCCGGATTGGCTCCAAAAGATTCTGCATTGTGCCCATTATTACCACAAAATTTAACACCAACTAGGAACTGAACTGCATTAACCTGGCCACGGTGTTGGTGCATACTCGGTTTATTGAACTGAGTCATCATTTGATGTTGGAACGAAGCTAACTGTGCTGCCAAGCAATTCAAACCATCTGCTTCTATCAACCCTGATCTTCTTCCTGCCCTCTTGATGACTCGCTGTGCCACTCTGGATTTCCCTTGTGCAGTGTGTTCAACAAGTGTACAACTCATCATATGTCTTCTCAAAAGCTTGCCCACCCGCTGCTGAGTCTAGTAATATTTTTTTGTGTGGGTCTAGACTTTCTACAAAGGTATGGGCCAACACTTCATTTGATTGCTAGTGATGGGGACAGTCTCTCACCAATGACTTGAATCTTTTAAACCAAATAAGTTCTCATCAGGCTTCTGCTTGGCCCAGGTATCTCACTTCGCAACTTTGCAGTCTTGCCTGCAGGAAAAAATACGATAAAGGAACTTCCTAGCAAGTCATTCCATGAAGTTATGGAGTTCGGTGGCTCAGCCTTCAGCCACTTTTCGCCTCCCCAATAGTGAAAATGGGAAGAGGGTTAAGCATATAATCTGTGGACACGCCGGTGGGGACAAGCGTGTCTTATCTCAAGAAAGCTTTGTAAGTATAGCTGCGGGTCCTCATGTGCCATTCTAGTGAATTGACCACTAGAATGTAACAGCTGCACCATATTCTGTTTAAGCTCAAAGTTCCCTCCAGGCTCCGGTTTACGGATACTAGAGTCACATTCGTCGCTAGTAGGATGGCCGCCGCGAACTGGTCTTCTTGTGCCATTGCTTCCGATGACAAGCTTGTGCTTGCCCCCTTTGACTGGTTGTTGTTGTACCTTTTCTTGAAGTCTCTTCAGCTTTTGCTCAGACTGCTCTCCTTTGCAAATGGATTTCACGTTCTGGTTCCAGCAACGGTTCCACAAGCTCTCTATTTCTAGCCAGCTCGGCAAGACAACCTGTCACCTGTAAATAGTCAGACTAAGACCAAGTTTCTCAACATAGAGACTACAAATTACAGAAATAGATAAATTATCAAAACCCATGAGTCCCGGCAACGGCAAAAAACATGACGTGCCCCGCATCAGTGCCAATAATTTGACGACTCTTTTCACATCGAGCGCGTCCGTAAATTAATGCGGGTCGTGCAAGTAATATAATTAGCTCTTTTTAAGAGGCGGATTGCTTCGAACCCACGGGGACGGACCCATTCCTTTAACTATCCATTTCTAATTGTGATCTTAAATACCTCAAGTGTGGTTATAGACATTTCGGGTAAAGATTAATTAAGTCTAAGTTTGGGTCAACGAAATATTCTGAAATTACTCTAGGAGCAACATAGAGTTAAAACCAATTAATCATGCGATACTACGATTTGCAATGGAATAAGCATGGAACTATCAATTGGTATTTCACATAATTAGAATTGCATGTTCATGGTCTTTCGAGCCTCTAACACGGCAATCTAGCCTCACTGCATCATTGTGAGCGAGGAGTTTAATTTTCTAGTCGCGGGCAATCAATTATGTTGTGGATTACGGGTAACGATTAGGGACTTTCGTACGTCTAACCATTTAACTTTAACTTAGCCTCACAACTACTTTGTTGAGTGGTGATGTGACATCCCAAGTTGGTCTTTCATAACCCCCGTGTGTCCAACCAAGCACGGTGTTAGGTATATTTCTATCCAAACACAGGAATCTCTCCACGAGATTACTATCATGCTCTCACATTCTCATGTCCTGACCTAGGTAATGCCTTCTCAAGCTATCACCCTAGCTAACAAATATGCTTTCATGATACAATCATAAAAACAACCAATAAATCAGAATGTAAGACAGAAAATAACAACAATAACCTAATTCCAAAATAAATCCCAAAATCACAATCATAATCCATGGCTTCAACCCTAGAGAAAGGGTTCTAGCCATTCATGTTCGTAAACCTACTCTACACTATAATCTACTGCTAAACTACATACCTACACGAGGTTGGTAGATGAGAAGGGGAATTTGACAAACGCTAGCTGAGTTCTCCCACTTCTCCCTTCACTCCTAGGTAGTTTTTCAGAATAAAATCATGACCAAATGGAATTAGGAGCTAAGGGTCCTATTTATAGTAAATGGAGGACGTGCTTAATTTGGCTTTGTCGTGCTGGAACGGCTGTGTCTGGGTGCTGTCGCGGAGCACTGCCTCCGTGACACGGAGGCACATCACAGCTCACTGGAACAATCGAAAATCAACCTTGGCAGCACCCTTCCGCGTTGGCAGCGTGGCACGCTGCTTGGGCAACGCGTTGCCTCCTCCTTGTCGCGGAGCCCGACTGCCGTGGCATGTTGTAGCACAGGTGGGCTGTTGTGGGCAGCCTGCCTGCCGTGGCACGTTGCCGACGCACCCGAATTCGGGCTGTTTTGTGCCTCCTCTTTGCCGACGTTCACGTGTTAATTCCGTTTCCAAGCCTCTACTTCACCAACTCATGGATTAGTTCCTCCAAAGTCATCAAAACCTACAAAACAAAGGCTAATCATGTTGGTTATCACATGTCTTCACATTTATATAGAATCACATGAAAATGTATAAGATAACTTAGATAAACAAGACCAATTTAAGTTATAAAGCGTAACACGGGCCTGCTATTTTTGCCCGTGATCATCAAGCTTACCCAATCGGGGGTTTTCCCATTAACACTCGTGTCTCAACACCTGAGCAACATCAGCTTGCTCAAGCACGTAGATCACCGAGTTCCTCGGCTCCACGGCCGGGAGCTTGGTGGCCTTGTACACATCAGCTCCACCTTGTTATGTGCTCATAGTTGCTGCTGCCCTGCAGCTACATCTATTCGCTTTCCGTGCGCCAGAAAGTACGTCCCAAATAAATGGGACTTCAGCGTCTGGCAAGTCAACACAACGAAATCTACCGGGAAGATCAAGGGCCGACTTGCACCAGCACGTCCTCCCGCAATACCATCTTGTCTTGCCAAGGAACGATCCGCAAGCTGCAAGATCACTGTTGTTTGTCTAGGACTCCCTAGCCCCAACTTCTTGAATACCGAGGTCGGCATCAAGTTAATGCTCCCTCCCAAATCACATAATCCATGAGCTCGGATACTCTGCCCAATTGTTATCTGTATTCTTAAAACTCTTAGGGTCTTTGAGCTTTGTGGGCAATCTGTTCTGTATCCGGCAAGTGCACTCCTCCGTAAAAACCACCATGGCATACTCTGTCAACCTGCTTTTGTTGGCAGTATCCTTAATGTACTTTGCGTGCCGGCGCTCCATGCCAAAACATCGACAAGAGGTAAGTTAATGTGTACCTGTTTAAGCACCTCCATGACCTTTTTGAAACACGCCTCCTCCTTGTGTTTCTTTAATCGTTGAGGAACAGGGTGGAAGTCTTTCTGATTCAGCATCCTTTTTCTTCCGCCTTTCATCATTTTGCTCCCTCTCCGATTCTACTGCTCCCGACTGTTTTGGGGTGGTCTTTCTGGTTCCACCTCCTTAAGCTGCAAACCACTCCTTGTGGTCACTGCATTCACCTGCTTGGGGTTAGGGTCTGTGTGACTGGGAAGTCCTCCTCTAGGCACAGTGTTTTGGGCTCCAGCAAATTGCCCAAGCTGAGTACTCCCGACGCCTTGGTAGCTAACTGATTATTCTTAACATCGGCTGCCAATTTAACATAGTCGGCCTGCAGTTGAGCTTATGAGTTAGCTATCATAGTCTTGAACATCTCCTCAATACTGGGTGATGGTGGTGGAGGAGGGCATTGTTGTTTTTGTACTGCGGCCGATAGTTCTGCTTCCCTCCTTGATTCCTTTGCACCCCACGACTTAGAACTCGCACGATGGTTGTTGCTGCCCAAAGAAATTCGGGTTATTCCTCCAAGTTAGAATTGTAGCTGTTACCATACTGCTGGTGATTACTCCTTTGTGCATTGCCGACAAAGTTCACCGAGTCAGGATTTGCTCCACAAACACTCAGGCGAGTGTTCATTACTCCCGCACACTACACCGCCGTCTGCTGCACTACATTCAGTGGGGCTTGAGACTGATTCATGCTCATGTTACCGAAGTGGGTGTTGAGTTGATCTGCAACGCAACTATCTGTCAACGATAGCTGTCAAACCATCCACCTCAAAGACTCCAGCTTCTTTCCTTGCTCCTCCCTTGAAGAGTCCGCATTCCACTCCGTATTTCCCCTGCCGAAATATGATTCAGCAAAGTATACAGCTCATCATAAGTCTTTTCTAATGCTTGTCCCCCAGCTGCTGAGTCCAACAAAATTTTTGTGTGGGGTTCCAAACATTCTATAAAAGTGTGCACCAGCACATCATTGGATTGGTGGTGATGAGGACAATCCACTTAGCGACGATTTGAATCTCTCCCAAGCAGTACAGATTCTCCCCTTCTCTTTGTTAAAATTTAGATTCTTCTAAGTCTTGCTGTTTTACCGGATAGAAAGAACCGGATCAAGAACTTCTTTGCAAGATCATCCCACGTGGT
Source organism: Datura stramonium (assembly GCA_018107945.1). NCBI lineage: Eukaryota > Viridiplantae > Streptophyta > Magnoliopsida > Solanales > Solanaceae > Datura > Datura stramonium. The sequence continues at coordinate 50,606 of JACEIK010006634.1, read as the reverse complement.
GATGGAATTGGGTGGCTCAGCTTTCAGCCACCTTTTGGCTTCTCCCAAAAGTGAAAATGGGAACAATGTAAACTGACATAATACGTTGACACTCCAGCGGGAATGTAAGTGTCACTTATCTCTAAAAAATTTTGAAGATGTTGTTTTGGATCCTCGTGAGGAGACCTGTGAACTGCCCTTGTGTGTAGCAATTGCACCATGTTCTGTTTAAGCTCGAACCTCCCCTCTGGCTCAGGTTTGCGAATTCTAGAAGTAACATTGCTAGAATGTGGGATTGCCACATCGCGAACCAGCCTAGCTGCCATTTCCTCGGGCACTAACACTGCCCGCACAAGTGGTGGATTCTGTGGTTGCTCCAGGATTGTTTGTCTGAGCAAGTGCAGTTTTCTCTCTAGAGCTTCTCTCGTTGGCGATGGAATTGTCTTTCCGGCTCTAAGGACGGGTCACCAGCTCTTTGTCCCTTGCCGTATCAACAGAATCTGATATCTGCAAAATACAGGCTAAGACAAAGTTGTCAACACTAATATAAAGAAAAGCAAACTAACACTTTAAGAAAAAAAAGAATTTCGCCAATTGCCAGTCCCGACAGCAGCGTCAAAAACTTGTTCGGCTGTGCGGATGACTATACGCAAGTGCACGTGGTCGAACAAGTAGTAGGAAGGTGGCTCAAATGTAAGTATCGATCCCACAGGGACTGGACTATGGGACAAAATCTACTCAGGTGTCAATTAGCTGTAACTCTGAAAATGCAGACAACAATGTTAAAGAAAGTTTTTTATTTTATGGTTTTAATTTTATACTAAGTCTAAAATGAATATATACAAGTGAGTCTGAACATTATAATGTGAGCATCTTTGAGCTAAAACGAACATGTGAGAATTTAATTATTGATACAAATTGGTTTATCTTTTCTCCGGTTGCTAGTCGGAACTTATGCCTATGGTTAAAACTCTCGTATTTAATCCAACTTAAGAATCATGAACCTTCCACCTACATTTCTGTGATAAGAAGCAATTCATCTTCTAGCCATACAAAACCGATTCCATAATTGACTAATACGACTTTCCGGTATATTTCTATCCTGAAGGTAAATCAATTCTCAATTTTCCCAAACAAAGAAAAAATCATATCCTATTAATTCACAACTTTCCAATTTCGTGCTCTCTCGAGTGAAACCGGACTTTTAGATATACATTAACATTGGCCAAACATTAATGCAGTAAGAACAAAAATTAATAGAACAACCATGGAAGAAAAGATGAAAAAACCGATGATCAGCAATTACATTTCATGCAATTGTTCCTAACCTCAGCAAAAATTAATTAGCCACTCATTCGGTGGATTAAACATCGTTAAATGAGTGTAAATCATACAAACAATTGAAAGAAAGGAGAAAGAGATGAGAGAAACCTAAGATTTTCGTCCTCTCCACTGCCTGTAACCACGTTCTTGCTCCACTACAGTCTGAATAATTAAAAATGAACCTAAGTGTTCTTTTATACTGGTGGGAATTTTTCCCGGAATAACAAACGCGTCACGGAGTACATCATGGAGCACTGCCTCCGTGACACGGTGCAAACTTACCAAACTCTCTGGGTGGTCGTCAAGTAATTATCCCCAATGTGGCATGGCATGCCTTAGCGGAGCTTGCCCAACGTGACAGTGTGGTAGCACCTTCACTGGAATGTCAAGTTCGGGAGTAGGTCAACGTGCCTGGCACGAACTCGGACCCTCTCTGGAATCCTTGAAATTAAATCTTCCGGACAGAACGCATCCGCGATAGCGTGACACGGCTCCCATCAGCAGACCTCTTTATTCCTACTTTCCTTGGCCAATTCCTTGCTCGCTCGAGTCCACTCTCGATTCTCCAACATGCATCTTAGCTCCATAAAAGTACGTTTTTCCTGCAAAACAACGCTAATCATGTTGGTTAGTATAAATTCACACGTTTCTACAATTTACATGAGAATGTACAAACATTGTTGGATAAACAAGGCAAAAACGACACATTTGAGTATCACTTGGGCATATAAATATGCCCAAGATCAGTACCACGAGTCTTAGGTCATACCTAAGACTCGTTCACTTTCATCCATAACTAAGGTTTAGAATGCTTACCCCTGGAACCGACGAGTTCGTGGAGTGGTTCGTACCAGATGACACCCACCACTGACATGAAGTTAAGAGTTTACTTTGGCGCAGTAGTTCATCATGACGGTAGGTACTGACATACCATGTAGGTACGATTCATAATAACCAATCATAGTGTGAACTTCTGCATTTTGTTAAGTCTGCTTCTCATTACAAATGGGACTATGAGCCATACCACCATACTACGATTAAATGCGAGGCTCGTAATCAGCGACCTACACTTCAGTGCAGATTTCAGTCCCTATTTCACATGCACACTACAACACATATTTGTCAAGATACGTGGTTTGCCTCCCAAGAAGCGTCCTAATTTAACGTGCGGCACGTGTAGAGTAGTTTGGTTACTCCAGGCTTCACCAAACCACATCATCAATTTCCTCCCCATGCAGCCTTGATTTAATATTGTGAAATGATGTGGATCTCTTGACTACTCAAAATTTGTCAGAAACTCCAACTCAACGTCAATAAGTAGAGACCACTTGAAACTCATTCCAACTGCTTCATTTGACCAGATGTTGAAAGTGACCTCTTCTTTGTTATCTGAACTTTAGCGGTCTGGCATCAGCAGCATCCACCAAGGCTCTCCCAGTGGCAAGGAATGTGGTCACCCCAAAAATGATGGAGACCTCAAAACCTAGCAATCTAAAAATCAAAGTCAGTTGGAAAGATGAACTTGTCTAGCTTCTCCTGACACATCATGGGGATACCCCGAGCTTTTTCACTGTGTAGTGCGCGAACAATAGCTGCATTGTCATCAGAATGGGAGCTCCGAAGCCCAACTATTTGAACACAACTATCGACATCATATTGATGCTAGCTTCCAAATGACATAGTGCTCTAGTAAACTCAAAATCTATGATAGTGCATGGGATGATGAAGGCACCTGGGTCTTCCTTTCCGTGAGGCTATGGCACTATAATGGTGAAAATTTCCAACTAGCTCTTAGCTCACATATCATTTCCTGGTCACCAAATCCTTCATGAGGTTTGCATACCCAGAGCATCATCTCCATGCCTTAACCAAGGTAATATTTACTTACAATTGCTATAGCATGGATAAAAATTTCTAAAATTTCCCATCATCCACCTTCTTCTTCATTCTCTCTGAGGGAAAAGTTAGGTAGTCGAGGATAGGCCTGAAAATTTATGGGGACTCTTTCACCTTTCCTCTGTCAACAGCAAGATCATTTGCATCAACTGAAGGATTGTTCAAATATGCATTACCTCCAATTACCTGCTTTACAATCTCATCCTCCTCATTTATATCAACCTCCTTCGCTTTTCCTATTTCAACTGCAACTGGAATGGGTGTTTCAACTATGGATTTTCCATTCCTAGTAGTTATATCCATACAATGGTTGTCATTCTTTAGATTTTGCACTGTGTTACTAGGGAGTGCGCCCTTCTTCCTCTAGTTCAGGGATGCGGACATCTAGCCCAGTTGCTACTCAATCTGCTACTGTTGTGGCGTGCGACTCAGCTCTCTGGTTTATGCCAAAGCTATCTCCGCGAATGTCCTTCCGGTGATCATTTGACTTTCCTTTTTCCGGTAGCTCAACCATCATGCTCTCCAATGTTGAGGTTCTAGCATCACCCTCACGAGCCTTTGGAGGAACACCATAAGTAGTGTGATCATTTGTTATCCATCATTCTTCCTCCAATTACCTTCATTCTCATCTCTACTTTCATTACCTATATCCAGCTCTATTCATACAGCTATCCCTGTATTGGTTTCGACCTTGGTTCTGGGGGCTTGGCGCCAAGTGTCTTGACCAGACCCTTAGGCGTTAGCTCAAAAACTGGCTAACTGGTTATCCAAAAAGTTTGCTTCCTCCTCGGAATCAGAGTTCTCAAACCTATTGACCCTAAGCTCCCACTACATTTACATTTTATCAGGTGGAAATTTAAATCAACAGAAGCATTACCACTAAACACTCCCTTCATATTAAGTAGTTGAATCATTGTGCTAGTGATATCAAATTTACCCTAATTGAGCCTGAGGTGGGGGTACATAGCTCCTATTGACCCGACTTCATCAATATTCAGATCCTCATCATCATCAAAGTGAGGAGCATAGCTATAGAACTGGTGTGGTTTATGGCCTCTATTTCCCTTCTGTTATGGCCAACATTGTCAACTTCTTCCAGGGCATCGTCTGCCTCTTAAAGAGTAGCTTGTCGAGCTAACTCTGCCTGGTGAGCTTCGGCTGCTAGTCTAGCCTCCATCTGTTCAGAAGTCTCCACACACCGACCATTCTTTGCAGTGTCCTTTCAAGTTTTTGGTCAACTAGCACTAGGGGGATTTTTCTCCTCCAAATACTTGAGTTACCAAGTGGTAACCTGTGTTAAGCAAAGACAAAAAAGACGTAAATGAGGAAATAACATACTAAAAGTTAAATAAAAAGAAATAAATCCAATCATAATTCGTATTCCTAGCAACGACGATATTTTTTACAATGCTCAAATTATACCTCGAGAAGTATAATGTGGACATTGTCAATAAACAACCACACTAAGGTTGGGGTTGATCTCACAGGGAATATGGTCAAGATATAGACATACTCGTAATTATGCTTTTATTTAGAATTATTATTTCCTAAAAGGGGTTTTAAGGAGAAACAATCAACTGATAATATTGTGAAATGGTTTTGTTATCAAAGTTATGCAATTAACTAGGGAAGTGTTCCACGTTGCTTCTTAACTAGGTTGAGTTATTACACTTGTAATTTATCCAATATTTAGCCTATAAGGAAGCCAAACCATGTTCATCAAATTACTGATTTACCCCTATTGGATGACCATACTCAATCACCGGGTTAGATCTCATTAATGATTTCACTTTAAAATTTATTAATAATTCCAAATTAACATTCCTATGACCGTAACTCAAGTTATTCAAGTGAAACTTAATTTCAAGGCTTGTGGATTCTTCTCTTTTCTAATCTCTACTTCTTCAGATTCAAGCACTTAGAAAAATCGGGCTAGTCCTAACATTGCGCACAATTAAGAAACATTAATCATGAAGAAAAAGAACAATACATGCATTCATATTGGTTTTAGAATCATTCTATGTTAACTCTCTGCCTGTTTATTCCACAATGGTTCTAATCCTTGTTGTGGAGGTTTTAGCTACCCATGTTTGTTAGCAAGAAATCAAATTCATAGAAAGAAATTAAACACTTACTATATTGGTGAAGAAAAACCCAATAATCAATTGAACAATTGTTAACTCTCAATACAACTCACCCCGTGGGGAGGTGGCAGCGGTCATTATTAAGAACAAATATACCCAACGGGTTGTCGAGTCAAATCACAAGGAATTGAGGTCGATAATCCAAAAGTTATAAATTAACTCAAACTAGAACTACGTTTTTCAATATTTGGAAAGTAAAATTATGGGTAAAGGGACAACAATATCAAATTCAAATTTAGAACTAAGTGTGAGGGGATTAGATTGTTGCAATAACAAGTGAGATGGATATGCTTGTGCTATTAATGGGCTAACAACTAAAATGGGATTTACTTCGTTACCATAGATTCAAATTTAGCATAGATGGCAGTGAATAAAACACATTCTCTCATTTCTCAACCACAATAGTGATTATGCCTTGGATTATCTCAAACCCCAAGGCCAAATTCAAATTATCAATCACAAGAGTTTGAGGAAGGATCAAGCTATCTCGAGCATTTAACTATTAATGGAGTGGGAATAGGGTTTAGGCTGTTCAATCAAGTAAAAGGAAACTGAATGGAATTCATAACTGCCTCAATGTTAATTTTTCATGTTTTTGACTATCTCTAGCTCAACACCACATATCAATACTCCAAATCCTCTCTGTTATTTTCTCACCAAATTCTCACCTTTCTTTCTCAAGCAAAAGCAAGAATAGTTAACAAAATTCATGTTTGAAACCATCAATTTTTACAATTAAAACTTAGATGAAGAATGAATTATACTTACAACTAGAATCCAAGAACAATTAATCAATACCCATTCAAGTTTACAAGCCACCTACACCCCTAGATAGCAAATTAGCTATGCATATACAAAGAGAGAGAGAGAGAGAGAGAGAGAATATGCCAAGAGGATTCCCTCAACGTTCATCATTTGCTTTACAAGGTCTTACAAAAATGGTGGAATTCTCCTAAAATGGATTAAAGAAAAAGAAGAAGAAAAGTACTTTCTATCTCTACAATTCTATGGTGTGCCAAATTCTTCTCTCTAAAAATTATCTATCAATGAATTGATGTGTGGTGTATCATTTTTGGTGATAAATATCTGCACTTGTGTATAACTTTCATAATTGCCTATGGAGGCTTCTAGGAGCTTTGGGAGCCTTTCTGGACATTTTTCCCTCTATCAGCGAAATAGGTCTTGCCCTTCATATTGTGGTTAGCGGGTGCCAACTTGTAAAGCACAGGTGAATAACAGGTGCAAACAGTCCCACCTGCATTTCATTTGCGTTTTAGCAGGTGCCAATCCACGATTGGCAGGTGCAAACACGGGTGGAAGGCAGTTCCTCCTACATTGGCCTACGTTTCACATGTCTGGATCTACGAAAAACATTTTTTTAGCAACTCACTTTAAGTTCAAATCCTCCATTATATTGGTCTCCTTTAAATGCCTACATAGAGAATAAAAAGGGAAGGAAACCTTTCTAAATGAGTTGAAAATCAAGCAAAAGCTCATGCTTAAAAGCTAAATGAGTTGGTAAATTACAAACTTTTCGAACCCCTAAACTTGAACCTTGCTTGTCCACAAGCAAGGCATTCTCTCTCCATAAGGGTACTTAAGATTGGAGCATCATGGGAGTTGCACACAAACCATTGGAACTCCATAAAACCCAAGAATCACACACCAACTCAAGAAAAAGAAACGACTCAAAATATGTTGGACAAGCTTCAATAGGTGACCACAATCATTAAGTATATCTTGCATGCATTCATTTCATTCAAAAAAGGGGCATAGTTCGTTTCCAAAACAAGCTCAAGGAGAATCTCAAGTGATTGACAATTCACATTCAAAAGCTTTCTAAAATTTACTATATACTTGTCTCATTGACACCTCTCACTTGAAACTACTTTTAATCATGTACCTAAGGAGTAATTCCACTCACAAAAAGAGAGAATCCTATACATTTTTAAGCATTTCAGACATAGGGATTATATGATAAGGCAAATACGCTCATGCTCACAAAGAAATTCAACTATGAAAATTTGTCCATAGGCTTGCCCTTCGTGTAACTCACCACAAATATAGAGTTGCTACACTTAAAATCACTAAGGACTTGCGGGTTATCATGAAGGCTAGGGGTAAGGGTAGGAAAAATATTTAACTCTAGTGACTAGGACCTTCTAGTGACTTTTGTGAGAACACTTTTAACATCCCATCACACTATTAAGATCACTCCACCTTATCTCTCCTTTTTCATTATCTTCATCTTTTATTTGGCAAGAGCCACCCTTATGACACCTTTGGATTCCCTAATTAGCCGCATCTAAGCAAGTGATAGAACCTTTCAGCTACTCTTTCTCTTTTAATGATTTGATTTTCAACCAGATATTTCATTCATTTCATCACCATTTGGTACTATCTCGTGAAGCTCATATACTTTTCCCTTTATGCAAATCCACAAACTTAGGCTTTTGCTCATTTTAGTGGATTTCCTTATCTCTCAATCTCTTGGATTTTAACCCTCATTTCATTCTTTGTCACTAGAACTAGGGAGGGTGGGTGCAAAGCTCAGAGGATTAAAAGGCTCATTGGGCTTGTAATATGGTTTTCAAGAAAAAGGGTAAAGGTGAGACTGGCTATCAAAGATTGATGTTCAAGGAGATCATTTTGGTGAAGTGACTATCAAAAGAAAGCCTAAGATCATGTTATAAGTACATCCATATCTAAAATTTCACCTTGAATCCCACACTTGACCAAGATCTAGACAATCATGCACACACAGAATTAAGCAAGGACTCACTACACAAGACATCACAATTCAAGGAGCTTACACACTTTCTAAATCACATTAAGAGTATGACTTTAGACAAGCTAGTTTGCGAATGAAAAATCCAAACAAGTAATGTGCAACCCAATGAAAAGAAAATTATAATTTCAAATTCAAGTGACACGTTTTCATCTCAAAAACCATTTGGAATGCCAATAATATTTTTGGTGGTACCTCTTAAAACAAGTGCAACAAAGACTCACAACGACACTAATCTTGGCATTTTCCCTTAAGAAAGTTAACTCTAAATCTATCATAGGGAAGTGCCACCCGGTTCGACAATAAAAATAGAAAAGAAAAGTTCCTCTTTAGGAAAGAACCATGGTATAAAGAAAACCTTTAGAGTTTATTTATTTACTACTATCTATAAAGGCAATGCTAATTATCAAGTAATGATGATTTGCCCTTAAGAATGACATTACCCAATCTATCATAGGGACATATCGTGCATCACTAACAAGTGGGTTACTCAGACTTCACCCTAATAAGAATATAAAGTTGTCCTCGATGCAAAGGTTGAGTAAAATAATAGAGGAACGAGTGAAAGAACTCCCTGGTATGACAGAGGCATTTATGTTGGAATTGTGTGCAATGCAGCTGAACCTGCATTTTGCATGGGGATCACCAGAGCCACTTCTTCTGAACCTTCTCCTGCTAGGCATTCTGGACCATAACCTACACCGAGTCTGATAGCCGCACCTTTGGACTTGTGTTTCGCAGGTCTAGCACTGATGTGTCAATGTTGAGCACTTTTTCCTCTAGGTTTTCTAGTTGGCAAATGCGCTGGACATGCGTTTCACACATTAGTAGCGTTTACACTATGCTCAAAGCTAAAGGCCAATTTCATAACTCCACAAACTAGGATCCTCGCAAGCACCTGAATAATTTCTTGGACATTTGCAACCTCCACAAATGGAACAATGTCTCCAATGATACCATTCGACTAAGGGTTTTCAAATACTCTTTGGTCGAGTGAAGCTCTAGCGTGCTGCAACAGTTGCCTCAAAATTAAATTCACACTAATAGGAACTTTTCATGGTGTTCCTCAAAAGTGATTCCCTCAATTAAGAGGTGGGTAGCAGGACAAGATCTTCTGCTTTTGATATCTCCCTGAGGCAACTCTTTAATGTGTGGAAATGCTTCAAGCAGTATGTACTTAGGGCTCCCAACCGTGGGTTCCCTGTTGCTTGAAAAGTTCTACACTGACTTTGATCCGTTGACATAGTCCATGGAAAATAATATGATTGGGGCTTGCTTCAAGGACAAGCTTAAATCAGATTGCCATCATTCTAGACTGGATTACAAAGCATAACCATGCATGCCATAGTAGAGACCAAAGTGGAGGGCGAATGTGGGTACCCCTTCACTATATCACTTGATGAAGGAACACTAAGATCGTGATCAGATGATGGCAGCCATGGCCTGACATATCCTACTAACCAAAGTTGATCGAGGTTGAGGTCAAAACGGTGCATGCTGTGGAAGAATCCCCAAATAGTTCTCAAAACATGAATGGATGCCCCCTCCTCTATATCAATATCAATTGTACTGAGAGCCACCTCCCATATAAGTGGAAGAAGCTGGTATGTTAGCAATACTTTTGGAGGTTATAGAACACACTACCCATAACAATATCCAATATTCCTTCCTCATATCAAGGACAACGACCTCAACCACAAGGAAAAGGTCAATAATATCACAGGTAATGATTATGGTGGTTCGAATCAAGGGTGGCACAATAATGGAAAACTGTGCAAATAGGAGTTTGAATCCTATGTCCAACGAGGGCCCACTGTTATAGATCTTAAAACTAGAGGGATGGATCTCAAGAAGAAGAGGGTTTTAAACATGAAGAAGATATTGGAAAGGTCTCGTAAATTAAGAAAGGTCTAATGCATGTTTAAAAAGCTTGACAGAAATTGTTGGCTGCCATACAGGATCTATTCAAAAATTGGAGTTGCAAGTAAGGGACGCTTCGTGTGAGCACAATCCCAAGATAAAAGGAAATCTACTTAGTGACACCATGGCCAACCCAAAGGGACATGTTGGTACGTCCAATGTTCAATGTATGGCTATTATCACTAGAAGTGGAAAGAATGTCCAACCCATGGGTGGCAGGGTTATTAATGGTACTATTGGAAAAGAGGTAGAGAATATTGCATAACGGTAATGATAAATGTGAGGGATTGTAAATCCATGGTTGGAGTGAGATTGTTGATGATCAAGGGAAGAAGTCATCAATTAAAGAGGTTGATGAAGATGCTACAATTATTTCCACAAGGTAGGAGAAGGACAGGGAAAGCATTGATGATATTGTTAAATCTTTTTTCTTGTCTATTCCCTCTTTTCCACAATGGTTGTCCATATAAGTTCTAGATGCCATAATTGATAGATACATTGAGAGGTTGAATGAAACAACACTTCGGGTACCATTCATAGATGCAATCAAGGAGATGCTTGATTTTGTGAAATATCTAAGATGTTTCTAACAAAAATTTGCAAAATTGATTATGAAGAGCTAGTCCCTATAACACATCGTGTAAGTGTCACCATTGCCAACACTAATGTGGAGAAAAAGGTGATATGGGAGAGTTTACCATCCCTTGCAAAATTGGGCGGTATGATTGCTTGCATGCCTTGTGTGACAATGGGTCTAGAATGAATTTGATGCCTCTAGTGATATACAAGTAGTCAGGATTGTCCATGCTTAAGCTCACCTCTATTTGGCTCCAAATGGACAACAAGTAAATTTAAATGCTGGTAGGGTTGGTGGAGGATGTGTTGGTCAAGGTCAAAATATTTGTGCTCCCGACTGACTTTTTGGTGTTGGATTATGATGTGGATAAGGACATTCCATGCTTTAAAGTTTTCTAAGACTAGACTCAGGATTTGGAATATGACCAGCAAAATAGTCTGCAGTTATCACGACCCGAGTCTACACCACAGATGCGACATGATACTTGGTACCACAAGTGACCCAAGATAACCCATGGCTTAACATCACACTGGTATATTGGATTAAGTAGAAGCGCAAGCTGAGAAAACACGTAACTAAATAACTTTCTCAAAAATAAGAAATGTATGATAAGATACTAGAATTTATGCAACAACTGCAAAACATACTGAAACAAATACTTTGTCTGAAAGCCATCTACGAACTGATGAGCTGTAAGGACAAGCCCCAAGCTAACTCTAACGTCTAACTCAAGAAAAATGAACTGAAAGATACTCTCATTGTTGAAAGATGAGAGATTCACCCACTGTACTCTTGTTGAAGTGGTTGGAAAGGAACTACTGTCAATGCTGATATTGGAGTGTTACACCGGAAAAAAATTGGTGATTATTTGATGTTTTTATGCTATGTTAAGGAAAGTACGAGTTGTATATTGATTGTACATGATAAGGAAATGTGTACGAATGGAAAAACAAGAGTAAAGTTTATAAATTAGGGTCAGCTTTAGCGACCATATCTCCAAATATATAATAAACTAGAAGCCCCACAACCTATCAAATTAATGATTTTGAGTCAAGTTTCACAACATCAAACGGCCCTTCAGCCTGATTTGAAATAAAAGATTAGGAATTCTACAGTAGCACTATGGAAATAAACATGGCCACTGCTGACACCTTTAATTTTTTTAAGTTTTTGTTATATGAAATCATTTTCAAATTTTTAAAGTTTGAGGTTCTTGCTTACCCTCTGAAATCCTCTCTATTTTCCAGTATAAAAGCCTTATAAACCAAGAGGAAATCCCTCAAGAAAACACCATCAAAACTCAAGCAAAAGTTGATGGAAGTGAAGGCAACATTATGGTGAAGTTGTTGATGCCTTTAGATTCGTTTTGGCAGTGTTGTTTCTGCGTGTTTGGGACTATTTTGAGCTAATGTTATACTCAATCTTAGTAGGAATTGTTCATAATAAATAGTAAGTCCTTACCTCTTTGAATCTCTAATAAGTATATGAATTTTTGAAGGAAAACTAGAAGAAAGTTAAGGTTTGTATGTTGAGTTGTTGTAGTTGTTGCTGTTATGTTGCTGCGTTTTGGGCAGCAAGATTTCTCGTTTGGGAAGTGATTTGGAGGAAATACTCCTATTATATTATCATTCCTATGGTAAGTGTTTCTAATTTCTAAACTTGCCTAAAAGTCCTAGCTAAAGCTAGAAGTTGGAGGTTATGTTGAGCTGCCGTTGTTGGTGTGTTGTTGTTGAAGTTCTGCTCGTTTTTGAAGGTAGGAATAGCTGAATTTTGCTGAGAATATACTCTATATTTGTGGGAGTTTTATGAGAAAAGTGAGGTAAGTTCCTACTTCTATTTGCTACCCAATGATGGCAAAACAAGTTGAAATAGAAAGTACCAGTGTTGCCTTATTTGTTTGTGTGTTGTTACTGCCTATTGATGTAACATTTTACTGGATAAATTGCCTTGAAACAGCCTTTTCACTAGGTGATAAAGCTCAAAGTAATTTGGGGGCTAAGTTCTGGTTGTTGGAAGAAAGAAACGACATAAAGCTCGCCGAAAAAGGTATGTAAGAGCACTCTTTGTCTCTTGATTTTCAAGCACAGATTCATTCTGAGGATTAATCCAGCATTCCCGTGTGACACGTAGTAGCATATTATGGTTCTTCCCAGTTGTTAGAATTGCTTGAGTATTAATTTGTGTATTTTCTAAAGAGTTAGGAACACATGAATATAAAGTAGAGAGGACAATTGCCTTCGATTATGAATCTTAGTTCATAATGGAGTCTGAAGTCCTCGGCATGCCTTTGTGAGCTGGTCCTTTATGTTATGTCATGTGTGTTTGTGGTGTCAAATTTTTCATTATAGTTTCCTATGAGGTGGTAAACATGGCAAGACAGTGGCGGAAAACCTAATAGTGAAATCTAGTTTAACTCAATAAGGGCTAACGAGGGTAACAAAATTGAATTTCCTTACAACAGTTACCTACCTCTTATATTTTATGTTTAAGTTCTTCAGAGCCATGAGGAGGCTACCTGTCCCTCTCTCTTAAACTGAGAAGAAATTATTTAATTTGTTTAAATTAACTGATACATTAAACATGGAAATAGAACCCGAATGGGTAAAGTGTTGATATTTCTAAGGGACCATCTTTATTGGAAGGTTATGCACAATATCTAGATATTAAAAGGTTGGGCGAAAATCATAATATATGTACGTTTATGCTTGATTAATTACGCGCTAAAGCAACAAGGATTGCCTTTAGAAAGTCGCTATATGTTTATTAGAGCTCTAGAGTTCTCTAGACCTCTTGAGAATTCCTTAAGGATTTAAGTAGAAACGTCGCATGTCCTTTCAAAGTTGTAGATGTGTAAGGAAATTAACCTAAGTATAAAAGTTGAGGCGCTAGTAGAAAAGGATAGATAAGAGTAAATGTTAGACCTTTTAAGGTAATATGTAGGTATATGCTCTCTGTCCGTAGTTGATTTCAGAACCTTTGAACAACGCTAAATATGAGAAAGACAAAGTTTAAGAGAAAAAGTTGGCAATTTAGGTAAGGAAAGGTAATTACGTACAAGAATTTCTGTAATAGTGAACACGAGAGTAAATAATTAGGTAGGGAATGACGAATCTGTTTGGAAAAGAATTAAAGATGAATCTGAAAGTAGAGTTAAAGGTTGTTAAATTTGGTGATAAGTGTTACGATTGTCAATGAATTAGGGGAATAGCTAGCAATATTTACCCTATTCTAAAAGATATTTAGCAAAAAGAGTTATAAATAAAGTTGTTTATGTTTAATTCCGTGTTAAGCTAATGAAAGACCAGTAAAGTGTTAACTTCTAAAGAAATGATTAGAATCGAATATTTTGAGATAGTGACTGAAGTTAAAGAGAAGTTCTTCATTGTACTTTTAACCAATTATATTTGATTATTTGTTCTAGAGTTGGATTAACTTTTTCAAGTTTTAAGGGTTTTATTTTTCTTTGAAGTTTCTAAACTGTTTATATTTCAGCTTTTCTAAGTTCCCCATATGTGCAGAAGTTTCACACGAGGCTTTATGTTGTCTAAAGCATGCCAATAAGTCTTTATTTATCTTAAGGCAGCCCCTAGATAGTTGCGTAACATTTTTATGTTAAAGAGCTTAAAGTTTGTCTTTCCTTCATAAGTTACTTCGAGATGTGATATGATGTTCAACGAATGAGATATTCTCACAATTCTTGATATGAAAATATGAAAGTCAAATGAGTATAAGCACAAAATGAATTCTAAGTTTGTTAATAGAAAATGTTAAGTTATTCCTCTCTGCTCCTCATCATTAGTATTCTGGAGATGTTCCGTCCTTGAACGTGTGTCTACCTTGTCACCTGATATTCAGTTCTGAACTTCCTAGAATTCATTCACGGCATATGTATGTATTTAAATGTTAAATGAAGCCTATCTATATGTGTATGGAATAATTGTAGTATTAGGAGTCATGGTAAGATCCTACACAAGTTGTAGTTATTTAATTAGGCATATTTCATTATTATTCATTATCCAGATAATCTATATGGGCTATCAGCTCTATTATGATTGCGATTGAGATTTATTTTTATTTTTACCCCGTTGTGGTACTGGCTGGAGATATCTTTATTTTATCACGGTGTAGTATACCGGCTGGAGATATTTTATTTTACCCTGGTATAGTACACCATTTGGAGATATTTTATTTACGGTATAGTACACCGGCTGGAGATAATTTATTTTACCCTGATTGTGTTTACCTACATTGGAGATATTTTTATTTTAAATTGTAGTACATCAGCTGGAGATATTTTTATTTACCCAGAGTGTGGTACATCGTTTTGGACAATTTTTATATATTGATTTATGGTTGGCTGGTCGCCTTCATTACAATTTTTGTTTCTTTCCTGTGCGTTTCTCAGTTGCATTTTAATCTCATTATAAAATTACTATCAGGTTTTGGTTTCCAAGGATTTCAGGTTGTTACTATTTTTTATTCTTTGTCCCGGGTTATCTTGAGTTCAATTATGTTATAGTAAGTTGTTATCAATTACAGGTTGTATAGTTCCAGGTTATATATATCCTTTGTATGTTTATGTGTTGAGTTGAACATTACCGAGTTTTTATATCATGTTTTACAGTTTCAGCCTTACATACCAGTAGATTGTATTTGTACTGATGTCCCTTCGCTTAGGGACCTACGTTGTTACCGCAGTGCGGGTAGAGTCAGGATTGCCAATTGAGTATGAAGTTCGTAAGATCAATGGATAGTTGATATGCTCCTTTCTTCCTGAAGCTAAAGCCCAGTTATTTCCAAGCTATGAGATTTTGAGGAATTTACCATATGAAGGTGTGGGCGGGAGTCAGATTACTGTTCCGAGCCACTCAGTCTGGTCTCTCTTTAGAGGCTTGTGTTACAATGTGGCTGCAGGGGTGTGGCTAGTTTGTGGCCTTGTCGGCTTATTGTTTGCTTGGTTTATCATACTCATAGACTTGATTGCATTTCAGTTGTTTACCATGTGTTGTTGAGACATATGGGTCCAGTTTACAATCGATTGATTGTGACGGTGGCCTAGATGGCCTAAGTGTTACAGTTACAGATGTCATAGCAACCGGCTTCTGATAAATCATGAATCGAGTGCTGATTGTTTCCTACCCAGTTTTGGGGCGTGACAGACTTTGTATCAGAGAAGTCGTATCTAGAGTCTAAAGTCGTGTCTAGTAGAGTCTTGTTTATGAGTTTGTTGTGCACCATACTTATAATCAGGATGCTACGAGGGCATTTAGGAGTTGTTCCTTTGTTCATTAATAGATCATGCTATAGAGAAAAGATGTAAGGGTTTTTAAAAGTCTAAATCATACTTATGTTTTAAGAATTCACCTAGAGTAAGGCAGATGGCTACAGAGATTTATTAGCACTGATGTTTGAAAGGTTCTTAATCGCCCTCCTGTCGATTTGAGAAATGAATTATATTCTCGGAGTGAGTTTTGTTTTACTCCCGTGTTGCAGTTCTTCTAAGTTCCAGCCAAAGATACCATGGAAGGGACCGGCCCCTAATATTGTCCCAATTTTAGTATAACCGGGAAAGTAGAGTTGTTGATCCTCCAACACCTTTGGTATATCAAGGGTTGAGATTTAAAGCATTTCAGATGTTAACTCGAATAAGTGACGTTCCAAATCAGCTGCTGGAAATTAATGGCAGGTTCTAGGAAATGCCTGAGAGCTTTAGTGTGGGTTTGAGCCTAAATCCCTAGCCTTTACGGATCAGTACTTACCACGGGAACTTCAACGAGTTCTAGTTAGTATGTTTTATACACAAAGCACCACAACATGAGTATTCACGAATATAGTCTGAGTTAATTCTTTGGCCAATA
Source organism: Datura stramonium (assembly GCA_018107945.1). Classification (NCBI taxonomy): domain Eukaryota; kingdom Viridiplantae; phylum Streptophyta; class Magnoliopsida; order Solanales; family Solanaceae; genus Datura; species Datura stramonium. Next base: position 34,121 of record JACEIK010006634.1, on the reverse strand, counting down.
TGCTTCAGATAGGGTGCGGAATATGATGAATAGAGTATATCAATTGAATTAGGTTTGGGATCCCATCTAGTTTGAGTGTTCGGGAATGTCTACCCAGACAGATATGATATTTGCTGGGATTACAAGCATTTGCTCGAAGATAGAGGAATCTGATTTGTCGTCTCCAAGTGCAGCGAGGAGTAGGAGAATAAAGTGGGGGAACTAGGTCAACAGGGTTATTTAAGGCCCATGTAGTGTTTCAAGCCCCGGGTGGCCAGACATTCATTTTCTCCTAGAGATTTGATTCCTTCTTTGTCCCTAGATTAGGCTTTGGTTCTGTTATAGGACCATCAATAACGGGCCATGGTAAAAGCAAAGGTAAAAAGTTCAGCTTAAGATTTAACATTGATCCTTGTATCTTAAGTAGTGAATGGAAAATGGTATTGAGGTTAATTATCTTGTCTGGTAGTGTATAAATTAAACATGGTTAGAAAAGTTCATCAATTATATTGTGTTAAGGCACGTCTGTCTTAGATTAGATAAATAGATTGAGTTGAATAGGTATAGTTTGATGAAGTAATGACTGAAAAGAATATGTTTACAGATATATGGAGATGTATGTGTGTATGACGGAAGACAAGGATGCAGTTAAGGTGTTATGACATTCGAGGATGAATGTTTCTATAGATGGGAGGATGTTACACCCCAGAAATTTTCTGTTGATTATTTGATGTTTGTATGCTATGTTAAGGGACGTACAGGTTGTATATTGATCATAGATGATAAAGGAAATGAGACAAAGAGTATGTAAAGTTTATAAATTAGGGTCAACTTTAAATGACCATATCTCCGAATATATAATGAACTAGAAACCCCACAACCAATTAAATTAAAGAACATGAGTCTAGATTTTCAGAACACATCACGTCTGTCAATCGGACTTTGGAATAAAAAGTTATAGACGTTTTTACTGTAGAAAGACTATGTCGGGCAGTGTCATGGCCACCGCCTAAAAACGGCCACTTCCCAAACACCTTTATATTTTAAGTTTTCTGCTATGAAATCATTTAAAATTTTACAAGTTTGAGGTGCTTGCTTGCATGGTCTCTCTCTTTTCCGGTATAAAAGCCTTGGAAACCAAGAAATCCCTCAAGAAAACACCATCAAAACTCGAACAAAATTTTATGGAAGTGAAGGCAATGTTGTGGTGAAGTTGTTGCTGCCTTGTCGCTTCATTTGGAAGTGTTGTTGCTTTGCATGTTTGGGACTATTTTGAGATATTGTTATACTCAATCTTAGTAAAGAATTTTTCATAAGAAATATTAAGTCACTTCCCTCTTTTGAAATCTCTAATAAGTCACTTCCCTCTTTTGAAATCTCTAATAAGTGTATGAATTTTTGAAGGAAAACTAGAAGAAAGTTATGGTTTGTATGTTGACTTGTTGTAGTTGTTGTGCGGTTATGTTGCTGCATTTTGGGAAGCAAGATTCTGTGTTATTGGGAAGTGATTTGGAGTAAAATACTCCCATTATATCCAAGAATAATCTCATGCCAAGGTTAAGTGTTTCTAATTGCTAAACTTGCCTAAAACACCTAACTAAAGATAGAAGTTGGAGGTTATGTTGGGCTGCCGTTGTTGGTATGTTGTTGTTGAAGTTCTGCTCATTTTTGAAGGTTGGCATAGCTGTGTTTTTCTGAGAATATACTCTATATTTTTTCGAGTTTTTCATGAGAAAAGTGAGGTAATTTCCTACCTCTATTTTCCCCCAAAGTTGTAGAAACAAGTTGAAATAAGAAATGCTAAGTGTTGCCTTACTTGCTTGTGTTGTGACTGCCTATTGATGTAACATTTTGGCTTGATAAATTGGATTGAAAAAGCCTTGTCACTTGGTGATAAACTCAAGTAATTTAAGGGGCTAAATTTCTGGTTGTCGAAAGAAAGAAACGACATAAGAAAGTTCGCCAAAAAAAAAGGTATGTTAGGCGCTCTATGTCTCTTGATTTTTAAGCACGAATTCACTCCGAGGATTAATCTGGAATTCCCCTGTACTTGAGATTCTGTAGTAGCATATTATGGTTCTTCCTAATTGTTAGAATTACTTAGTATTAAGTTTTGTATTTTCTAAAGAGTTGGAACACGTGAATGTAAAGCGAAGAGGGCAATTGCCTTCGATTATGGTCATAGTTGTAAATTGAGTCTGAAGTCCCCTCAGTGTAGGAACTGTGAGCTGGTCCTTTATGTTATGTTATGTGTTTGTGGTGTCAAAGTTGTTTCACATTATGGTTGCTGAGGAAATTGGTAAACATGGCAAGACAGTGACGCGCGGGCAAACCTAATAATTGAAATCGGTTTTAACTCAATAAGGGCTAACAAGGGTAACAAAATGGAATTTCCTTACAACATTTACCTACCCTCTTATATTCATGTTTGAGGGTGCCTAGGGCCATGAGAAGCTTGCCCGATCCCTCACCCTTAAGCTAAGAGACTAATTAATGCGTTTCTTAATTAACAGATACATTAAACATGCAAAATATAACCCGAATGGGTAAACTATTGATATTTCTATGGGACCATCTTTATTGGAATGTTATGCAATATATCTTGATGTTAACAGGTTAGACGAAAATCATAATATATATACGTTAATGCTTACATTCAAATTACGCGCTAAAGCAACAAGGATTGCCTTTAGAAAGTCGCTATATGTTTATTAGAGCTCTTGAGTTATCTAGATCTCCTAAGAATTTCTTAAGGCTTTAAGTAGACACGTCGCATACTCTTTGAAAGTTGTAGATGTGTAAGGAAATTAACCTAAGTATAAAAGTTGAGGCGCTAGTAGCAAAGGAGAGATAAGAGTAAATGTTAGACCTTTTAAGGTAATATGTGAGGTATATGCTCTCTGTCCATAGTTGATTTCAAGAACCTTTGAGCAACGTTAAAATATGAGCAGGACGAGTGTAAGAGACAAGGTTGGCAATTAGGTAAGAAGGTAAGTGCATACAAGAATTGGTGGAATAGTGAACACGAGAGTTAATAATTAGGTTGGGAATGACGAATCCTGTTTGGAAAAGAATTTAAGATGAATACGAAAAATAGAGCTAAAGGTTGTTAAATCTGGTGATAAGTGTCACGATTGTTAATGATTAGGCAAATAGCTAGCAATATTTACCCTATTGTAAAGATGTTTAGCAAAAGAGTTATAAATAAAGTTGTTTATGTTCAGTTGTGTTAAGATAATGAAAGGTCAGTAAAGTGTTAACTTCCTATGAAATGATTAGAATTGAATATTTTGAGATAGTGACTGAAGTTAAAGAGAAGTTCTTCATTGTACTTTTAACCAATTATCTTTGATTATTTGTTCTAAGAGTTGGATTAACTTTTTCAAGTTTTAAGGGATTTTATTTTTCTTGGAAGTTTCTAAACTGTTTATAATGCTGCTAAGCTTTTCTAAGCTCCTCATATATTGCAAAGCTTCACACGAGGCTTTCATATATTGTCTAAAGCACTCCAATAAATCTTTATTTATCTTAAGGCAGCCCCTAGATATTTCCTAGAATTTTTATGTTAAAGAGCTCCAAGTTATGTCTTCCTGTTCATAAGTTACTTCGAGATGTGATATGATGTGCAACGAATGAGGTATGCTCACAATTCTTGATATGAAAATACGAAAGTAAACGAGTATAAGCACAAAATGAATGCTAAGTTTGTTGATAGAAAATCTTAAGTTATTCCTCTCTGCTCCTCATGTTAGTATTTTAAGAAGATGTTTAAAATCATGAATGTGTCTCTACACTGTCTTTATTATATTCCAGTTCTAGGAACTTCCCTAAAATTCATTCACAACATATGTATGTATTTAAATGTTCAATGAAAGATCTTTATGTGTATGGCGTAATTGTAGTATTAGGGGTCGTGGTAAGATCCTACATATTTTATAGTTACTGAGTCGGCATATGTCATGGTTGTCAGTATCCAGATAATCTGTATGAGCCATATCAACTCCATTTATGATTGTGATTGAGATTTATTTTTAGGTGTGGTACACCGGCTGGAGATATTTTTATTTCACCCCGGTATGGTACACTAGTTGGAGATATTTTTATTTTATCCGGTTATGGTACACTAGTTGGAGATATTTTTATTTTACCCCGGTGTGGTACACTGGCTGGAGATATTTTTATTTTACCCTGGTGTGGTACACCGGCTGGAGATATTTTTATTTTACCCCGGTATGGTACACCAGCTGGAGATATTTTTATTTTATCCCGGCATGGTACACTAGCTGGAGGTATTTTTATTTTACCCCGGTGTGGTACACCGACTGGACGAATTTTATATATGGATTTATGGTTGGCTGGTGGCCGGCATTACAGTTATAGTTTCTTTATTGTGCATTTCTCAATTGCATTGTCTTCTCATTATACAGTTACTATCAGGTTTTGGTTTCCAGGATTGCAAGTTGTTACTATTCCTTATTCCCGATTCAGTTATCTTTAGTTCAATTATGTTATAGTAAGTTGTTATGAATTACAGGTTGCAGAGTTCCAAGTTATATCTATCCTTTATATGTTTATGTGCTGAGTTAGTTGTTACAGGAATTTTATATCATGTTTACAGTTTTAGCCTTACATACCAGTACATTACATTCGAATTGATGTCCCTCCGCTTGGGGACCTACATTCGTGCTGCAAGTGCAGGTAGAGGTCAGGATGGTCAATTGAGTAGCAGTTCGTGAGATCAAGGATGGTTCGTATGCTCCTTTCTTCCTGGAGCTATGGCTTAGTTATTTATGATTGAGTTTTGAGATGCAGTTATGGGTAGGTCGGAGCCCTGTTCCGACCACCAGTTAGTTTACTCATTAGAGGCTTTGTGGACTTAGTGTGTACAATGTTATTTAGTTTGTGGCCTTGTCGGCTTATTATTTCTTGGTTTAGCATACTCATAGACTTGGTTGCATTTCAGTTATTTACCATGTATTGTTGATACCTTATTGGTCCAGTTTATACTCCAGTTTATTGTGATAGGTGGCCTGGATGGTCTAAGTGTTACAATTACAGATGTCATATAGCTTGCTTCTCGATCAATCATGAATCGAGTGCCAGTTCCGCCCTACCCAGTTTTGTGGCGTTACATTGAGAACCTATGCCTGTATCATAATACGATACAACATGGAAAATATGCATCAGTACTATGAATATAATGAGTATGTAAGATATAAGTAAGATAGTGTAAATACACAACTGAACATATAAACACTGAATATAACTGCAACAGTGTAACAGAGGTACTGACTGACGACCATAACTATATACTGCAATCTGAATAAGGTGAGCTGAACTGAATCTAAGACTATACTGAATTGAACTGAACCGACAAGTGGGAGAGTCTATAACCGACATATAATCATGTGAGCTAAACATAGAGTCACTCAAAGCTCGCTGTACCTTGCCAGAGTATAGTGGCTGAGCTGGGTGATCACTATCTGAGGTTGTTAGGGATAATAACCTACAGAAACAATGTAGTTTTGGGAACTTGGGTGCGCTGAACCATGGTCTGCTCGGTTCTAATTCCTACTCCCATTGGAAATTCTAACCGTGACTGCTAGGCTGATAGCTTAAACCTGATATCCCAAGACTTATGTCAGGAATACTTATCTGGAAGTAACCTGAGAGTCTGAAGGACCTGATAACTGAAAATGAGGGTTCTATGACTGACCAGAGCTGCTTTATCTAAAAGCTTCGTAACCGTCTAAAGAACAACCTGATAACTGATAATTGAGACTACGAAGTTTTACTGAACTCCTCAAGATATTGAGTATAGTTAAACTGATTAGATAACATTTCTATAAGACACTTAACATGCTAAGTATTGGCTGAGACTGAACAATCAATAAATCAACTTTTAAATCACCTAACTACGTTATCATGGTGATTAGAAGGGAACTACCAGAATCAAGCAATATTCATATCTGGACAATCATGCAAGACTCTTTCAAATCACACATTTGCAATTAGGGATAAAACACATACTTCATGGAAGGAGATATAAACATGAAATTTTTCACTATTAATAACCTTCAAGAATCATGGGAATTAAAACTAGAAGGAAATTCATGATCTAACTAATAGACAACCCTAACTTTGATCCTTAAAGGGATAGAATTGATAAAGTTTTTATAAGGGTTTTGGGAACAAGGGAAGAACAATTTCCTTGTTGAAATCCCACATATCTGGAGTAGAGATTCTCTTGAGAAATTGCTTGAGAAATCTGAGGAGAAACTGAAACCCTTGTTCTTGCTCTGGGAGAACTGTCTGAGTTTTCACGTATTGAACTTGAGAAAAATTAGAGGAATGAGGAGAGAATATCGAATAGCTCCTTAAATGCCCCTGAAAATAACCCTAAAATGATGTAGTTTAGGATTAGGAGCTTAGGAATTACAAAAATACTCTTACTAAATTCACAGGAAAAATGACTTTGTCAGTCCTCACGAGGGACTTCACGAGTCATTAGGTAGGTCACGACTCGTGGCCCTCACTCATGAAGTCTAGTGGAAATTTCCACCTTCAACTCAACACTCTAACCATGACTCACTTCACGAGTCGTGACATGACTCCATGACTGGTGGCTCCATGCATGGTCACTCCTTGAACACGGTTAGCTACTGGTCTGCCACCCACTTCACGAGTCACTCCATGACTTATGGAGTGACTTCACGGGTCACTGGATGAGTCATCCTGTGACTTGGTGCAACAATATCCTACTTTCTTTATTTAAACTATTGGGTTTGATCTTAGGAACTTTTGGGGTGCTACAATATCTTCCCTTTGGTAACGTCATCCTCGAATGTTGGTAAACATACTGAAAAGCTGGGGAAAGGAACTACAATCCCAAATACTTAATATCTGAAGCTGAAAACTGACGGAGTGAATGACTTCAGACTGATATACATGAATGAACTGAACACAGGAATCACACATGCATGAACTGACATGAAAGAAATGGGGAGACATGAATTATATATGAAGCAACATAGAGTATTAGAGAGGAAATTGATACCTAAAGCTGTAACTGAGCCAGGAGGAAAAAGATGCGGGTATTTAGCCATCATATCTTCTTTGGCTTTCCACATAGCTCCTTCAACTAGCTAGTTCCTCCATAACACCTTTACTGAAGTGACATCATTGTTCCTTAGCTTACGAACCTGATAATCTAGGATCTCAACTAGAACTTACTCGTAAGAGAGGCTTTCCTTTAGACCCACACTCGTTAGAGGCACTACTGAGGTCGGGTCACCGATGCACTTCTTCAGCAATGACACATGAAAGACTGGATACACTGATGCTAACTCTGCAGGTAACTCTAACTCATAGACCACATTGCCAATTCGTCTCAGGATTCTGTAAGGTCCCACATATCTCTGACTGAGTTTTCCTTTCTCCCTAAACCTCATTACCCCTTTCATAGGTAAAATATTTAGATAAACCCAATCATCTATCAAACTCTAGCTCTCTTCTCCTCACATCAACATAGGATTTTTGTCAGCTCTAAGCTATTTTCAACCTTTCTCTGATAAGATGAACCTTCTACATAGCCTCGTGAACTATGTCTAGTCCTATCATGGTAGCTTCAAAAACATCAAACCATCCTATAGGAGATCTACCCCTCCGACCATACAATGCCTCAAATGGCCATCTGGATACAGAAGTGGTAGCTGATATTATATATAAACTCAGTTAGAGGTAGGTGATCATCCCAACTGCTGTTGAAATCAATCACACAAGCCCTCAACATATCTTACAAAGTCTTTATAGTTCGCTCAGCTTGTCCATTCGTCTGTGGGTGAAAAGCTATGCTGAGTTTGACCAGGGTACCAAGTCCCTTCTAGAATGATATCAAGAAATGCAAGGTGAACTGAGCACATATGTCTAAAATGATGGACAAGGAAACTTCATGTAGTCTGACTAACTCATGGATATACAATCTTCCATAATCCTCAGCTGAGGCTATAATCTTAACCGATAGGAAATGTGCTGATTTAGTCATCCGATCTACAACCACCCAAATTGAATCATGTTGTCAGTTAGTACGAGTAACCTTGTGATGAAGTACATATTCACTTCCTCCCACTTCCAAGTAGGAATACTGATATCCTGAGTCATACCCCTAGACCTCTGATCTTCAATCTTAACCTGTTGGCAATTCAGACACTTTGCTTCAAATTCTGCAATGTTCTTCTTCATGTCATTCCACCAATAGATTTCCCATAGGTCATAGTACATCTTATTGGCACCTGGATGAATAGAATACCTGGAGCTGCGTGCTTTGATGTGCTGTGAGTTTACAACACTTTTGATGCTTAATACTAAGAAAATAACATGGACTTAGGCATGTTTATATGGATATAAGGCACTTTGACTTTTATTTCGGGGAAAATAAGTGTTGGAGCAAAGATGTGCAAAAGAAGCTTTAAAATGCAGAAAATCAGCCAAAGTACCAGTCTTAGTATGAGCCGTACCTTGATTGTATGAGCCGTACTGAGAACCTTGATGAAAGTCAGAAAGTTTAATTGGGAAGAAGGCAACATACAACTCTCAGTACGAGCCATACCAAGATAGTATGAGCCGTAACTAGAGTCGTGTAAATATTCAGAAGAAATTGAACAAAGGCAGACTCCTGGTATGGATGGACTCACGAAGCGTGGAATCAATGTACTAATCGTACTAGGAGCCGTGGCGAACATAAAAAGATTTTCAGTACTTGGCAAAACTTCAGACACTATAGAAAGTATGAGTCGTGGCAAGAATGTACGAATCGTACCATAACAATCGTGAAGGATTCTAGAAGATGTCAGAGTTCTTAGGGCCAAACCATGAAAGAAATGTACAGCTCATAGGATGAAGGGATGAGTCATACCAGCATGCCAACACTTAGCCAAATATGCAGTAGGTAAGAACTTACAAAAAGTAGGTACGACCGGTACAATCCTGCTACGAGTCGTAGGTCAAATCGTGACACAGTCGACACCAGATATGGAAAACTCTCTGTCAGCTTAGGAAAAGGTTTCTAATGTCTGTATAAATATCCCTTATGTTTTATTTTAGTTAGAGAAGGAAATAATTGAGTTAGTAGACATGTGAATAGTTTGTTTTGTGAATTTTTATCAAGTTTTGAGGAGCAATTCTTGGGATCAAATTTTTGATTTTCCTACATTAATCTTGAGGTTGTTCTTTGATAATCAAATCTGATTTTCTTCCAATTGTTGCTGAAAGTATTTAATTATGTGTTTGTCTATGAATGCGAATGACAATCTTACAACCATGAGAGGCTAAAACCACCACAACTAGGGGTTGTGGGAACCATGGTGAATTAATGAATTAGGGTTGCACAAAAAGGATTCAAAATCAATGCAAAAATCTTGTATTGTATTCTCTTCATGTTTTTCTTAACGGTGTACAACGTTAGGACTCGCCCAAATTCTTTACTTTCTTGAACCTAGACAAGTAGAGATTAGGAAAAGAGAATTACAATAAAACCTTGATCTTTATGATCATTGTATTGACTTGAGTTGTGGTCGCAAGATAGTTAAATTTGGAACATATGATAACGGTTGGTTTGAAATCGCTCATGAGACCTAACCCGGTGATTGAGTGTAGTCATTCAATAGGGATGAACCAGTCATTTGGATGAACCTTAATTGTTAGTTGTACAAGAAAGCATTGCGATTGATCACATGTGTATACCTGAAGTAGTTATGAACCCATGGGGAACACTTACCTTAGTTGTTTTCAAATATTTGTTTAAATCACCATTATAATCTTTGCTTTAACATTGTTTTCTTGAAACCCCCAAATTGGAGATAACTCACCAACAAGTTCACTTACCAGCATTATTCTAGAACTTACCCTATTCCCTGTGGGTTCGACCCCAACCTCTTAGTTGGGTTCTTTATTGACAACGACCACTTCATACTTTGTTAGGAAGTGTGAGTTTAAGCGTTATCAAAAAGTGTTGTTGTTGTTGGGGAATACGACTAAGATTAGATTGATTGCTTGTAGTTGACTTTTGGTTGTTATTTCCTAAGTTACATTTTCTTTTGTTTTTGGATATCCATAGGTTGTTTCTTGGTGAATGCCAAGTACTCATCGGAGTTGAAACCCCCTGATTCCATTGGATCTCGAACTTGAATGAACACTGCATAGGATGGAAAACCAGGAGCAAAGAGATTACTGCATAGCTGAAAAAGCTAGGTAAGCGAAGCTAGCTTAGCAAGCTGCACTTCAGAATGCAGAGGATGCTCGAGATAAGGTCGTGAATGCTGGTCAACATGGGAGGGGCAACAGAGGTCAAAGATATTCCCATCAGTTATTCGATGAAGATGACTCGGACATTGATGAAGTTGGGTCAACTGGAGCAATTATACCACCACCACTGCCTGTTGGGGCTAAATTTGACATCATGAGCACAATGATTTAGTTGTTGAACATGAAAAGGTTGTTCAATGGTCATTCATCTTATGATGCCAACCCACACCTTATGAACTTCATGGGAATATGCAAGGCATACAAGTTGCCCGGAGTCAGCCAACATGCCATCAGACTTAGACTTTTCCCCTTTTCTTTGTTTGGGAAAGCCACTTTATAGTTATCAGAGTTTTCCAACGACTCCATAACCTACTGGAGGGAGCTCAAGCTATCTTTCTTAGAGAGATTCTTTCCACACTCTAGGATGCAGCAACTCAAGGAAGAAATTTATAACTTTCGACAACTTAAAATTTAGGCACTTCATGAAACTTGGATTTAGTTTAAGAAGAAGTTAACAAAATGCACGAACCATAAGATTCCAGATGATAGTTTGTTGGAAATCTTTTATAGGTCCTTAAACAACAGTACCAGAGCTGTAGCAGACACAGTGGCGGGAGGAACATTGATCAGTCACACTTGGGAGCAAGGCGCTACCATTCTTGACAGGTTAAAAAACAAAACTGGGGAATTTTGAGTACCTAAAATGTAAAATAGAGCTCCCTATAAATTGAACCTAAATCGAGGAAGGTATAGGCTTCACAAGCCTTATTACTACACGTGGTTACATACTACGACTCATAGGATGGCTTGTTGGGACTGCCCCAAGCCAAATTTGAAAATAAATAAGGTACGAATCCTAGTATGGCTCATGGTTTAATACTACGGGCGTACCTGGAAGTCGTACCAAAAATCTAGAAAGGGTCAAGTCCACAAGTGACAGTACGATCCTTCCTACGACTCCATGGAATTGACTTACGAGTCGTACCATGAGTTGTGGAAAATACAAAAAAATTGGTGAACAGGGGTATCCTCATATGACTCGTGGTACAGACCATACCTTCATGGTATGAGTCGTACCTCATAGGCGTAGCACTAAACTGAGACATTAAAGGTCTTAGTATGAATCGTACCTCCAAGATACGACTTGTATTGTTAACCCGTGATAAACTTCAGAGGACTTACTTCTTGCTTTCTTTTCTCAGTTATGGAATTCTAACCCTCTTTCTCCACAAGTAAAATGAAGATGAAGCGCAAATCATCAAAGGAACCTGCACAGAGGACAATACTTGATGAAACCTCTGAATCTGATCAAGCAGGAAGCTCCCCTAGTGTTTCAATAGTGGATTATAGGGTCGATACATCGGACACTGACGGGACACGAACTACTAAGGCAAAGTCCAAAGCCCAAGTCATGGAGGCTACTGCCACATCTATCGGATCTTCCCAAACTGAGGAGGAAGCTGAGGAAAGAGCTTAGGAGTCGGGAAGTAGCTCTAATGCAGAAAAGGGGACTGAGGAGACCCAATCCCGAGAGGCAAGTAGTCGTGCTGGTTCAGAAGAGAAGGCACCAAACGCTGAGCAGGAGCAGACTCTGCCTAGGGAGAACTGCACTATCCATTGGAGAGTGCCAGGAGCTCAGGAGATATATGAGCAGGGTATTTCTCTCACCGCCAGAAATAAACCTAGGCGGAGCATTCAAGAAGAGTCGCATATCCTAACAAAATCATTGAACAAAGTGGAGGAGATGAAGCGGATATTCAGTTTCTATTGCTTCTAGTGGATGGATAGGGTTCTGGACTAGTACACTCCATAAATTGTCTGGGAGTTCTACACTAAATATTTGGCAACCATGGATAAAAAGGCTAAAGAGGGGAATAAGTTTAAAGATCAGCCCAAAATAGAGAGCATCCTGGTCAGAGGTTGAGAGGTTGACATATCCGAGCGCACCATGGCACAGATACTATACGAGACCCATTTCATACCTTTACATGGTACGCCAAAATATGAGTATTGGGTGGAAGCATTAAAACAAATAAAGAAGCTGGGTTTCGATAAGAGGAGGAGGCAGATATTGTGGTTGTCCGACATTATAACTGAGGAAAAAGAAGAAGCATAGTGGGTCAGTAGCGGAAACCAGGTTACAAAGAATTCTCTCAATTTTATAACAAAGGCTTGTTGGACGTTAGTGCGCCACCGGTTGGCACCGACAGCCAATGACAATACCCTCATTGCGGATAGAGCATCTTTGGTAGCATGTATCATGTCCAGATACCCCATAAACATTTCGAGGGTCATCTCAGAGGAGATGCGAGATTGGGCCATGGGATTGAGCACTACTATTCAATTCTTGAGCCTCATCTTCAGGTTATGTGTAGAGGTAGGCATCACGGTTTGCCAGGGTGAGGAGCTCTTGATTGGAGGACAACGGAGAGCTGATATTGGCCTGATACGAGATGAAATGAACCTAGTGAGTTGGGCCCGACTTTCCACTGCCATTCCACTGACTCGACCTATTTAGGGCACATAGGTGAATGCCCCCACCTCACAGGACAAGGGCGAGACATCGACTACAGATGTCGGTTATTCAGATGTAGCTTCCAACACTTCTAATGCACCACATACTATCCTCCCGAGTTAGACCCTTACTGGATATGTCCTAGTGCCTCAGGATTTTATCCAGAAGTTGGCACAAAGACTGACCATGGATGAAAGAAATATGCAAAAAATGATTGAGAATGTCAAGCCCTAGGTGAAATCCATGATTGGGATAGCTGCACAGGCCTTACATGATTGACTTGACGTGTAATACCCCGAATGCCCAAAGATTAGACCCGGGAGTTGAAGCGAAGAAAATTTTTTTGCACCAGGTCACAAAATGAGTCGTTCCGTGAGCCGTGGGGAAGACCACGAGTCGTGAGGTGACTCGTGTTGAGGTACTATACTTGAGTTGAAAAATTATTGATGGGGTCACCACGGGCATGACCACGAGTCGTGGTCAGAACCCATGACCCGTTGAATTAGTTGTGGCCAAGGGAAGTTGGAAGGAGGAGTTTGAGGTGGCAGTGTACCTTACGGATAGACCCAATGAGTCGTAGTCAGACACCATGATTTGTTGGGTGAATCATGGTCAGCAGGTAACTAATGATCTGAAGTTTGAGGCAGTGGAGATAACGAGCGGTGACCACGAGTTGTGGCACTGGTAACAACTCATATGATGGCCTGTTATGAGTTTCAGGTGAAATCTCGACAGTGTATCCAACGATCGATGTAACGACTCGTGGTTGGTGGCAATGACTCGTTAGGTCCCTCATGGGGACTGACGAGCAGTTATTTTCTGTGAAGTTATTAAGGGTATTCTCGTCATTCCTATGCTCTAAGGTCCTATACTACGTTGTTTTAATCAATTTTCAGGATGTATTAAGATAGATTAAGTCATTCTAGCCTATTATAAACCCATGCATGCAAGTTAGGGAGTTAGAGAGGAGATCAAGCTTAAGCCCTTCCAATTCTTCTCAAATTCCTCGTGGGCAATCAAGGAAGTGTAAGAATCATCTTTAATTAGGTATGTAGGGTTATGAATGGGTGAATCTATTTACACTCATTCCCAATCCATCTCAAAATTATGAAATTTCCTATGTTAACTCTATGGGTTTTTTACCCAATGCATGAAATTCATAATTCCCTACATGGGTATGAATTAAATGTATTTCTACTATTGAATTATGATTCATGGGAAAGTTTTACATTGTTTTTCATTAAAATCATGTTTCAAGATTTTTAAATTTAAACTCCCATTTATGAGAAGTTCATGAAAGTTGAGATTTACGATGAATGTTCATGTATGATGAAATATTAATGATGAAAATATTGTTTTGAAGTTACCCATGTTTATAATCATGTTTTCAAGTGAATTGAGTATTTTCAAGCATGTTAAAGTGTTGGGAAATGCCCCATGTTCAAGAATGATTTACGATTTATGATATGGATTTCATGATTTATCGATTTATGACGTTAGCCGATTAATGGGACCTTGATTCATGGATAAAAATGTATGTAAATGGGGATCAAAGACGTTAAATGTTTATTTGTCGATGAATCTCATGAATGATCTTTATGATTTACGTACCAGCCTAATATGCATATTTTTTGGAGTAGTGTCTAGCACCGAGTAGCCCAGCGTTCAAAGGACTATGCCGATGACTTATAACTACGTGCCACCGTAAGTTTATGTTGATACATTACAATGTTAATGCATCCTCTCTTTCGTGATATCACATAATACACGTCCCTTGCTAGCAAGTCTGGGACGACTCTGCCCACTTGAGTGAGATAGTTGGGGCATCATGTAAGGCTCTACCATGATGGTGTCGGTTATGACAAGTCCTCCTATTGTTCTACATGTTTTATGCATTGTTATGTTTATGTTACTTTGGCTCAAGCTATGATTTATAAAGTTTCTCTCATTACTATGTTAATGAATGGATTACGAATGTTTTAAAAACCTTGAGCCTTATATTACATTATGATATTCATGTTATGAGCATGTTGTCCTACTCTTATGATCTCTTATGAAAATATGAAATTTAAATGTCCGTCTTATTTACCTTGCATACTTGGTACATTCCACGTACTGACCGCATACCCTATGTTGTATCGTTTAATGATACAGGCTCCGATCTTTAGATCCAGCACTATCATTTGCTCATTCCCGGAGTTAGCATCCACCTCATTGGTGAGTCCTCTTTCTCTGAGGACCAGTTGATAGCAGTTATTTCTTTACGTTTAGTTTCCAGATTTGTCGGGTTTGTTGGGGGTGTTGTCCCATCAACCCATCTGATATGGTAGAGGCTTTCAGACTATGTGTAGTATTCAGCTGTCATGTATGATGTGCGTTTCGCTTCCCATGTTATGTTACGATTATGATTCCTCTATGTTATCGTGTTGAGTATTCCGCTTTATCGATATTGAGTTAGATGTGTGTTCAGGCCATGGGTCGATTTGGAGTCTCTCAGGGCTCCTTTTCCGTGTTACAATCTAGGTCTATGTTCGGGTCGTGAAAAACTTGATATCAGATCAATAAGTTTGAAGTGTCCTAGGGAGTCCAAAAGCCGCATTAAGTAGAGTATTTTTCATGGGTGTGAAGTGCACCACACTTATGGCGAAGAGGCTACGAGATGTTTAGGAAATGTTCCCTTCTTTCATGATCTATGTCGTGCAATGAAATGTCCCCCTATTCTTCTAACTCGTACTATTCACGATTGCCGAATCTGGGCTCCCCAAAGAGTTAATTGTAGAAGGAATAGGAAGGGAAATGGCCACGAGGATTGAAACAGAGATAGGAAACAACAAGCCCCACCAGTCCAGGAGCCCATGCATCGGAGCCGGTTGTCCATGCTAAATTCCGAGCAGCTATTTAGACGCTAGCGCAGGCTTTGACCGCTCAGGTCAACCAGTAGACGGTAGTGCATATTCCGTAAAATGGAAATGTGGCGGCAGCTCGAGTTAGAGATTTCTTGAGAATGAACCCGCCAGAGTTCCTTAGGTAAAAAGTAGATGAGGACCCACATCAGTTCATTGATGAGATTGTGAAGATCAGCCAGGTCATGGGGGTGAATGGAGTTGAGTGTGCTGAGTTGGCCTCACATCAGTTAAAAGGGATCGCACACATCTGTTTGTGACAATGGAAAGATAGTAGGGCTGCCGGAGCAAGCCCTATCACTTGGGAAGAGTTCCATGTTGTGTTCCTAGATCGGGGTTCATGAATCTTAAGTAGGGGAAAATGACAATACAAGAGTATTCCCTTGAGTTCACTCGCTTATCAAAATACACCCTAGAGTTAGTGGTTGATTAGAGGGCGCGAGTTGAGCAGATTTGTTCATGGGGTGTGAGCTATTTGGACAAAGATTACAGGACCTCTATGCTCTACCAGGATATGGATTTCCCTCAAAGAGTGTTGTACGCGCAGCAGATGGAGGCGGTAAATATAAGGGAGAGAAAGGCCAAAAGGGCCCAGATAGATAGCTATTTGTTCAGTCAGCAGAGGTCCAGCAGTGGTCACCACCCTCAGATTCAGCAGAGGTCACTAGCTCCAGCACCATCATCAGCTAGTGTTCCATCCAGACCCAAGAGTGATCAGAGGAGAAGGACCTCAGGTTTGAGGGGCTAGAGGGGCATGCAGGTAGAACGCACCTTTCCAGCCTGCGGGAAGTGTGGCAAAAGTCATGTCGGGGAGTGCTTGCTTGGCTTAGATATCTATTATGGGTATGGTAGATCTGTCCACATGCACTGAGCATGTCAATTTGCTATACAGGATGTCATGACCTGAACGGAGTCCCGTATCGTAACACGGAACAAGAAGCCCTGATAGACCCCAAGTCAACTCATGGCATAAGCATACATCTAACTCAATCAAGAAACTAAATAATCAACAATACAATCACAGCGGAAGTCTAACTTGAATATAACATCAGAATATAAAATTCAAAGTTGAATACATACATATTTCTAAAGAGCCTCTAAACATAATTAGTTGATGGGACAAGACCCCAACTAACTCAATAAGGTGAAACTGAAATACATAAAGAAAAGATGAATAGTCTAGTCCTCGAAAGATGAGGACTCACTAATAAGGCAACACTAACTCCGATAATCTGACTAAGAGCGGGGCTGAAGCTGAGAGCCGAGTCCTATATCATGAACGATGCAGCATAGAAAGTATGCGGTCAGTACACCAAGTATGCAAGGTAATTAAAACCGCTAAAGTAAGTAAATATCATTTAAAGACAATACGTTAATTAAAACATAAACATCAGTAAACTGAGAGAGGGGCTTGCATGCATTCTTCCTAAAATCATGATCTATTCATAATACGACACAACATAACTTCATAACGTCATAACTGAATCAATTGACTCAAGATGAATTCTGACATCTATAAGTAAAAGCTTAACATTAAGCCAAACCTGCTTTGAACATGCATTTATATAAATCTCATAAGTAATGAATATGCATATCTGAAATCATGAGGAACAATGGGAGACTCGTCTTTTAACCGACATACAACAATAGAGCTTATGTGGTCCTGACTATTACACTCAAGTGGGCAAAGTCGTCCAAAACCTTACTAGGGCTAAGGAAACTTCCATGATATCGATATCAAGCTGAACGCCCATTCGGGCAAGGGAAGCTCACAAAAGAGGTTCCAAATCATATAATAATATAAACCTACATTGGCGTGTAGCTCTGAGGCATAGGTGATCGACCCATAGCCTACTAGGTGCTAGACCATACTCCCAAAAACATGCATATGCTCTACATCATTTATAAACAAAGCTCAACATCTCCTATTGACGAAGCTCAATGATCAAATACATCACAAATATGGAATCATGCATATGAGAAGCTTTTAGTTCAAAACATTCCACAAGCTGAAAGTATAATGGGGAGCCTTTGCTCCAAAACCATGTGGTAAGCTATGCATAGAAAGACTTAACTAAAAATATACCACAAGCTAAGAATATAGAATTGGGAGTCTTCGCTCCAAAACAATGTGGTAAGCTCAATTCGGGAAAATCATCATTTATACTCAACATGTGAGCATTGCCCAAAATATTATCATACATGGAAATACTCAATTCTCATTGTAAAAATAATTATAAAGATGGGTAGATTCAATCATTCTTTTCATCATAATATCTCACTTTTCATGAACATCTCATCAATGGGTTTTAAAATTCATAAGACTAGAAACATGATTTTTAATGGAAATCATTGTAAAAATTGCCCATGCTTCATAATTTGATAATAGAATCATATTGAACTCATACCCATGTACAGAAATAGATAATTCATGCATTTGGGTGAAAAACCTATAGATACATCATAGAGTTTCATACTTTGAAGAGAAGGATTGGGCATGGGTATGGAAGAAACCACCCATTCATGACCCTACGTACCCGTTGGAGGCTGAATCTTGTTCTCCCTTGAATGCCCAAAAGAAAATTGAAGGAGAAAACCTTGAATCACCCTTTGACCACCTCACTATCACTCTTCTATTCTCTTGCATGCATGAATGAAGAATTTAGGATAGTTTTCCCCTCTTAAAGCCACCTTTCATAGCCTAAAATGACGTAGTTTAGGACCCTAGTGCATAGGAATTACAAAAAGACCCTTACTAAAATGCTGGATTTTGCTGACTACCATCCCCCACGAGGGACTGGATGACTCATGGCCTCAAACCTTCAAGTATCCTGCCGAAATCCATTAGGGGACACCATGAGGGATCCCACGAATTGTGGTGGATGATCACAACTCTTGGTCTTCACCCGTGATCTCCACTGCTCAAAACTTCCTTACCAACTCTCCACTCCAGGCCACGGGTGACCCCATGAGTAGTGCGGCCTGACCACGACTTGTGGTCATGCCTGTGGTGACCCCTCCATACTAAACTCTTCTTTCCTTGACCATGAGTCACCCCACGACTCGTGGTCCCTCCTCACAGGTCACCTAATGACCCATGCTATGATCTGGTGCCGAATTTCTATTTTCTCCGTTTCAACTCCTTGGTTTGATTTTTGTGCTTCTGGGGTATAACAATATCTCCCCCTTGGGAACATTCGTCCTAGAATATTGGAAAACACATAGAAAAGTAGAGCTATGAAAATATCATAATCAAATACTGATCATTTAAACTAAAAACTAACAGAATGACTACCTCCGATTGAAAATACACAACTGAACTGAATTCACGTATCATATATACATCCACACACATAAAAGAAACTTGCGTGCATGAACTGTACATGAAACTAAATGGAGCTTTTGGTCAAAACTGATACCTCAAGTTGTCACTGAGTCGGTAGAGAATAAATGTGGGTATCTAGCCATCATATCCTCTTCGGTCTCCCACGTAGCTCCTTCAACATGCTGATTCCTCCATAACACTTTAATTGAAGATACTTCTTTTTTCCTTAGCCTTCGGAATTGTCGATCAAGTATTTCCACTAGAACCTCCTCATAGCTTAGGTTGTCTTTTACACCAACACTGTACTCCGGGAGAACTAAAGCTGGATCACCCAAACACTTCTTCAAAAGTGATACATGAAACACACAATTCACGGAAGATAACTCCGAGGGAAACTCCAACTCATACGCTACCTTACCAACTCTTCTCACGATCCGGTAGGGACCAACATAACAGTGACTGAGTTTTTCTTTCCTTCCAAACCGCATCACTCCCTTCATGGGAGATACCTTCAGAAACACCCAATCATCGACTTCAAATTCTAATTCTCTTCTTCTCATGTCTGCATAAGACTTTTGATGACTCTGGGAAGTCTTCAACCCATCTCTTATCAACTGAAACTTCTCCATTGCCTCATGAACCAAATCTGGTCCTATCATAGCTGCCTCACCAACCTCAAACCATCCAATGGGCGATCTACATCTCCGCCCATAAAGAGCCTAGAACGGTGCCATATGGATGTTAGAGTGATAGCTGTTATTATAAGAAAACTCGATTAGGGGCAAGTCATCATCCCAACTACCTTTGAAGTCAATCACACATGCCCTCAACATGTCCTCGAGAGTCTGGATTGTCCACTCCACTTGACCATCCGTTTGCGGATGAAATATCGTGTTGAGCTTAACCTGAGTCGCAAGCCTTTTATGGAAAGACCGCCAAAACTGAGAGGTAAATTGAGTACCTCGATCTGAAATGATAGATAAGGGAACCCCATGCAAACATACCAACTACCAAATTATACAGTTTGGCATAATCCTCCGCCGAATCCCTAGTTTTGACCGGTAAAAAATGTGCAGCCTTGGTCAACCTATCTACCACAACCCAAATGGAATCATATTGTCGGTGAGTACAAGGTAGCCCTGTTATAAAATATATGTTAATCTGTTCCCACTTTCCAGTGGGAATGCTAATATCTGGAAGTTCTCCTCCTGGCCTTTGATGCTCAACCTTTACTTGCTGACAGTTCTGACACTTGGCTATGAATTATGCAATATCCTTTTTCATGCTATTCCACCAATAGATTTCCCGTAGATCACGATACATCTTGGTGGCACTCGTATGGATAGAATACCTAGATCCATGGGCCTCCTGCAATATCCGGCTCCTCAAATCATCAACATTTAGAATACATAGACGACCCTGGTACCGAAGCACACTATCTCCCCCTTCAAAGAAGACGTCCACCTTTTGACTTCGGAAAGCTTCCTTCAACTTTACAAAAATCGGGTTCTTGTCTAGTCTATCCTTCACATCAGTCACCAAAGATGATTCGGATCTGTTTTGAACAGCAACACCACCATCGACAGAGTCAACAAACCTAGCTCGTAACCTTGTGAGATGATACACATATTTCACCAGCTCTTTCTTTCCTTTATCCACATTGGACACACTGTCCATCGAGAGTCTACTAAGTTCGTCTGCCACCACATTAGCCTTACCCAAATGGTAAAGAACACTCATATCATAATCTTTGAGTAGTTCTAACCACCTTCTTTGATGTAGGTTGAGGTCTTCCTGTGTGAACACACATTGTAAGCTCTTGTGGTCCGGAAAACACATCCACATGGACCGCATACAAGTAATGTCTCCATATCTTCAATATGAATGCCAATATGAATGCCATCGCTGCAAACTCTAGATCATGTGTCGGGTGATTCTTCTCATGGATCTTTAATTGTCTAGAGGCATATGCTATCACCTTCCCTCGCTGCATCAATACATAATCGAGTCCAATTCTTGAAGCATCACAATACACCACGAAACTATATGTACCCTCGGGTAAGGTCAACACTGGTGCGGTAGTGAGTCGAGTCTTCAACTCTTGGAAGCTCTTCTCACAAGCTTTCGACCATTGAAACTTTATCTTCTTTTGAATCAACTTCGTCAAAGGTGCTGCAATTGATGAAAAGCCTTCAACAAATCTTCGGTAATAACTAGCTAGGCCCAAGAAACTCCGAATATCTGAAGGATTCACCAGTCTAGGCCAATTTTGTTACACCTAGGAAAGTTTTTGGTGATTATTTGATTTTTTTATGCTATGTTAATGGAAGTACGGGTTGTATATTGTTCATAGATTAGAAGGAAATGTGTACGAATGGAAAAAACAAAGTGTATGTGAAGTTTATTAGTTAGGGTTAACTTTAAATGAACATATGTCCCAATATATAATGAACTAGAAGCCTCACAACCTATCAAATTAAAGATCTTTGAGTATAGTTTTCATAACATCAAACAACCCATCAGTCGAAATTCGGATTAAAAAGTTATAGGCGTTTTACAGTGGCACTAATGGGCAGTGACATGGCCACCGCCCAAACATCCTTATATTATAAGTTTTTTGTTATGAAATCATTTTCAAATATTCCAGGTTTGAGCTGCTTGCTTACTCTATAAAATACTCTCTCTTTTCCAGTAGCAAAGGATAAGAAACCAAGAGTATATCCCTCAAAAAAACACCATCAAAACTCAAGCAAAAGTGGATGGAAGTGAAGGCAACGTTGTGGTGAAGTTCTTTTTCCCTTGTAGCTTCATTTTGGCATTGTTGTTGCTTCGTGTTTAGAACTATTTTGAGATAAAGTTATAATCCATCTTAGTAGGAATTAATCATATTGTCATGCCCCACCTTGGGAGACATGACTGACACCTGGTGCCACACTGGCAACTAACTGACCTGGCTAGGCTTATGCACGTTTGGTGTGAGCCTGCGACTCCATTCAAGAAAACAACGAGCTATATCTTGGCTTTAAATACAACCTTCAACCAACAAGGCCCTATAGCCACCTATAAATGAAAACAATTAACCAACAACAGTCAACAGAAGGGATCCTATGCGGGACGACAAGGCCACCATGCTGTCTAGTTATAACATAAATGAAGACGACCTACTACACTAGGACCCACACGGCCAACACATGAAGCATAACTTATTAGGGCCCAACATAGACAACGTACAACTAACTGACTAAAGACTATAGTTTGCAAGCCTCTAAGAATACAAATACTGGTCGAGACAGGGACCCAGCCTGCCCCAAATGCTATATAACTGAATACAAAAATCTCTAAACCCTGGAAACTCTGAATAAAGGAGCTGACCCAACTGCGGACTCTGAACAGCTGCTATTGGAGATCCTGAACCCTTTCTGTCTAAACCTACAGGAAAGTAATGCAGTGCCCCATATTTGGACTTCAGTATAATATGTACTGAATATGTAAGGCAGTAAATAAGCTGAATGAAAGGTGTGAAATACTAAAAGTGAGTAGAAAGGAGAGGCAGAGAGATTAACCTGTAAGCTGGCTTATTCGCAATCTGCATCTAACAAACACTACATATACATGAGCTATGACCACATAATCATATATTCATAAGATATAGCTAGAATACAAGAATACAAAAAAGAACCTTGCCTGGCCCCCATAAGCCTGGAAGGTACAATCAGCATAGAATAACTCGCTCGGGTCCCCATAAGCCCTAGCGAGCACACCTCAATCTATATACCCCTATCCAGG
>JACEIK010006633.1:58809-87097 GCA_018107945.1 Datura stramonium | reverse complement strand
CATGCTTAGGAAAAGAAAACCCACTCTAACGACAAAGAGAAAGTCGTTCACCAATATTGTAAGTTGGCACTAAACCACATGAACACGTATAAAGTAAGCAATAATCAAATAATAATATAAAAAGGGAGTCATAGGAAAGAAGCTAAAAAGTGTTGGTCTCTTTAAAGAGACCAATTCCTCATATTTGACTCTGAGAGAAGCGGGGATCCTAATAGCTGTTTGCACATGTGCGTTGGGCAAGGTTGAGTTTCAAATGAGAATTCTCCGCTTCGATTGTTGCCAAGAAAAAGAAAAGAGAAAGAAAAAAAAGATTAGAGACTATTTAACTAATCAAGAAAATACATAAAGAAGAGAATTAACTCAACAAATTATATCAAATAGGAATATGATCATTATAAACAACTCCTCACTCATAACACAGAAATTTATCTCATATGATAATTGCTATTACTAAGAGAGGTTAAGAGGTAGCAACAAATTCTAGATCATCCGCGGTAAGACTTCGGAAAGAGATGCAAGCAAGTATCCAAGATACCAAGTTAAAATTATTTATTGTAGCGGCTAATTCAAGGTAGAGTGCACATATTCACTTTAGGTCCAACACTACTGTTGCAAAATATTTTGAACATATTTGAATATCTTAATCTTTTATATAAAAAAATAAACCAACAAGATAGAAAAATATTTGAAAGGAAATGAACATGATCTACCGAGCACTTTTTTTAAATACTTAAGTCATAAAGATCTTTGGGTAGTAAAGAGATTCATACAATTCAAAGAAATACACAACCACGTAAACTATTTTAGAATTCAAAACTTACTCAACCAAACCAATTAAGGTATGAAAAAAGGAAAAGCTAAAAAGGATCATGCATACTGTAATAGAGAAATACGCTAGCATTGTAATTATTCTGTTGTTCTTAATATTTAAGGCTAGTTAGTTTTAAAAGAAAAATCAAGTCCAAGAACCTATAGAAGCAATTTATATAGCAGTTGAAAAAATCTTTCAAAAATAATAACTCTCAAAAATCAAATCAAAGAAGGATGTTAAAAGTTCTCGAAAGTCAGTCAAGATGACAGACATACTACTATAGACAAGTTTAAAACTCAAGTACCAAATAACCAAGTAAACAAAGTATCCCTTCCAGTACTTTAAATAAGTCACATTTATTTCAAGAGAAGGAAGTCTGTGTCACGACCCAAATCGATAGGTCGTGCGGGCATGTAACACCCCGTAAACTCAAAATCCAATTTTAGGGCTTAAAATAGGAAATCTAGAAATCTGCAGAAAATGCCTCAGAACGACCGACTTAATGAGTCGTTATGAGACCTAACGACTTGTTAAGTTAGTCGTGAGGAGGGGAAAAAGTGGGGGGAATGAAGGATTAAGGCAATGTACTTGACGATGGGCCCCACAATTCATGATCCTTCCTAACGAGTCGTGAGGTGAGTCGTTGCTAGTGCAATGAGAATTTTCTAAAGTTGAGGCAGTGAACTTGACGGATGGTGACCACGAGTTGTTGTCACCACCAACGAATCGTTGGGTTTTCTGTGTTGAACCCAGGTGACCAGATAATCAGTGTACTTAACGGATCGTGTGACGAGTCGTGGTCACGAGGGACGACTCGTTAAGTGACCCGTTAGGACCCCGTCGACCAGTTTTCAAAATTTTTGCCAGGGTTATTTTAGTACTACCCTATCTACTTAGTCCCTAAACTACATCATTTTAGACATAAAATCAGACCTTTTAGTGGGGTTAGACGGTTCCAATACTCATTCCTCACTCAAACACTTAGAAAATAGACCGTAAGTTCTCTCAGGAGTTCTCAAAGCAAGAAATAGGGCAGCCTTCTTCTCCTCAATTTCTCAAGATTTTCGTGGGTTCTTCATCAGGTATGTGGGGTTTTAGCAAGGGGATTGTTCTTCCCTTGTGTCCCCAAAATCCTCCTCAATTTCCTCTATCGTTTTAAATACTGAGTTTCGAGTATGAAAAGGATTCATGTTTATTTCGTTGATTTCACTTAGAGCGATGTTCGTTTATATTGTTGATATGATCCTCGCCAAATTCCTTATCAAATTGTCGGTGTTTATACAAAAAGTGAATCTAAGCCTAACTTTCGATTATGATGTTGCTTAATAAATTTCCTCTTTAGTGAATGAAGAATGCTTTGGGTTAAACTTTCTAGAATTTCCTATATATATATATATATATAAACTTTGGCTCACAATTACGAGATGAAATTCTAAAATTAGGTATACACATTGTGAAATTCCCGTGTTGTTGAGTAAGTTGAGTTCTCTGACAGTAGCTAGTAGTCCAATAGTGGAGTTAGAACTTAGAATCTCTTCGAGATCATATCGAGACTAGTCTCGGTCAGTGTTAGAATCCTCGGTGATATTTAGAAAATTGTCAAGCGAGTCGGTTTGACTTTAGTTTCTTCCCAAGGTGTCAGTATTTTCTTGATTATTAGAAGATCAAACTGGAACGTAATTTATTTGGTCCATTACGGTGTTCATGACTAGTTTATAGTTTTGACTGACCTCGGGACTAAAATCACGAGTTATCGATTGTCTTTAGACGGTTACAGCACTTCCTGTAGCGGCTCGGCCCAGTCTTAGAACTTCCGGTTTCGGTCTGGTCAGATAAGACGCTCGGGACTCGATTCAGATATCCTTGGAGTCGGTTAAGTCTTGTTGTATTGACATATCCTCTTGTCGATGCTTGATGCGTGATAGGATTATTCGTGGGAGTAGGACCCAGCACGAAGTGTGAGTTCGGCACTGGGTTCCGGAACTACGTACCCTTTGTAGGTTATATTCCCGCAGCCATGGCCCGCTTTGGCGGTGATTCTCACGGAGTCCATGCCTTTGCGGCAAGGTATATTGGGTCCACTGCCGATGGGGTGTATACCTCGGACTCCACGTCTATCTCAAGTGGTTATATGTCGGTTATAGACTCTCCACGCTGTCCAATCAGTTAACTCTGGTTATCGGTTCGAGTAGTTCGAGTATAGTATCCAGCCTCGATCTTTAAGATTTAGGGTATGTTTATGACCATCTTTGTAGGATCATTATTGACCATATCGGTATATCCTATTGTATCGATTTTTAGTATTTCGGTTGGTCATTTCATGTCTCTTGTTCAGTTACTAAATCGTTCATGTTATCTTCGTCTATCACGTACTCGGTACATTCCACGAATTGACCGCATACTTTTTTTGTTGTATCATTTCATGATATAGGCTGCGAGGAGTTCTCGGACCCGGCGTTGTTAGCCGACGTTATCAGATACCTCGGTACGACGTGAGTCCTCATCCTACGAGGGCATCGGTTCATTATTCAATTTTTCAAACATTGTTTTCGGTTACATTTAGTGTTAGTGGGGCTTGTCCAAAACACCTCGGATTAGATGGCTTCAAACATAGACATGGTTTCTTTGGATTTACGGTATTTATCATGATGTTTAAACTTTATGATTTAGTCTTCTTCATTATGAACATTTTATGTTATTGTTTTAAAAGCTTTCGCTATGCATGTTCTCGGTATACCCCGAGTGTATGATAGATCGAGGTTGACTTGGGGTTACTTGTGACCTCAGAATCGCAGGTGTTTCATCCGGGGTGTAGACTCATGGCGTGATGCCCATCGACTCTACTCGATAGGAGAACCCTTATAAGGTAACTATTAATATACAAGAAAATAATTTCAAACATTTTCATTACTTTTCATTAATTGATAAAAATCTTAAACGACAAAAAAGTACAAGATTTCCCAAACATGACTCTCCCAATCTAATTAAGATAAGTATAAGATCTCTATTTTTATACTTCACAAAATAAATGATCGGCTTAGATGCGGAAGAAGAACTCTTGAAGCAAGTCTTTGAGTATTCCACGCCAATCGAGAAACTTCAACTGCAACACACCAAGGTGTGACAAGATAGTATCGGTACAACACACGTATTGGTAGGCATCATGGGCGGACTAGGGTTAGATTACACACAACAGGATAATAATCAATATACAATCAATGACGAATAAATGTAGCAGTTTATCTCACTCCTAAACATCACACTAGGTGTAAATGCTACATTCACGTTCTTAAATCTTGTCAAAATTTACATAAATGCTTTACGAACTTATTCATTATTAAAGTCCTTCAATATGTCCTTTCATTTCACGGCTGCAGTACTGGGATCACCGCGATCCTTTCTAGTGGTACATTTGCCGCTACGAGAGATATACCCAATAGTGATTACCCATTTTCCACTGATCCACTTCTATTATTTTCTTCCCTTAAAACTGCGCGCACCACTACCTCTTTGACCATTTCACTAGGATTAACCAAGTACGTTTCCACCATTCATTTACCTATTTAATTATCTATGGGATCTTCCCCAACCTTCTTAGTGAGGTACATCACATACTAAAGTCTACTCATTTATCTCACGATGCATGTCTTTTGTTAAAACCCGTCATGCTATCTTCCATAGCCCACAAGATCAATTTAAACAATACAAGCAATTGTAAATATGGATTAAAAGTAATCCTCGGCTACACCTGATATCATCAAAACATAATGAAGTCAACTTTCCCCAACATTAAAGTACATGCATATACTTGGCTTCATATAATGAAAATGCCATAAGATATCATACAGAGCTGGATATTCATATACGATATTCCACATCATTTCTCACCTCAAACTCGATTCGTGTCGGTATATCTTGTATTACACTTGTATTTTTAGTACCTTTGTATCTGTAGGTCATTATGTATATCAAACCATGTCAACGCAATTCTATCTTACAATCATACCATCGGTGATATTCCAGAGCACACGCCTCAGTCATATCCAGCGCTACATACATCACGGAGGGTGCGTAAACCGCCCACAGTCATGACCTACAGGGGGACTCTAGAAGTCCATATCTGTACACCCATGACCATAAGAGCATTCATGTACATGCATTGTACTCACTCGTACACCTAACCTCATGCTCCTTTAACCACACATGCTGTGTAAGTTCATCAGCTCACCGAATGCTTACCTCGACGGAGATCACTGTGTATCCAATCCTTATTCAAAATCGATGGTATTAACTGTTCATCTGAGTTTCTTACTTTTGTCCATAGGCCTCCCGGTTTTAGTCACATCAATGACTTTCCTTCTATTCGGTGCGATTAGCCCCTACGATCTCGGGATGCATAATGTAACACAATGTAACAAATCATCCACGGGACAAAGATTATACATTCAAAAGCAAGTACAATCACATGAATTTAAATCAACCTTAAGTGAACAATAGTAATAACCGGTTATTTTAGCACGTTATAAGACTTGAGCTTAGCCCGCTCCCTTGGTTTGGGCTCCACATTTGCGGTGATATCATTGTCATTGTAAGCGGTATACCACATATTTGTAATGATGCTATTTAGCGATATTGTGACAGATCTTTATTTCAATTTTCTTCGGCGTTTTGTTTCTTTATATCCACCATAACAAGAGCAATGTCATATCAAGCTTACTTGACAATCAAACTTGTGCGGTGTCACCATTAATACGAGGCAATGACCGGCGGAGTAGTTACATCGGATACCCGATTAAAAATTTATTTATCCTCGAACGACACTATTATATCGAGCGGGGTTAAACAACTACTATAAATTTCCTCTTACTTGGTCAACATCGGGACTTGTTGGCTTACGTGTCCCGAACCGAATCGGTATTTTGGAACCTCTATTTATGCTTTGCTTAATTTGAAATCACGTATAGATGATAATCTTAGCCAGAGTTATATTATTCACTGGATTTTAACGGAGCAAACGTAAATTTGCGTCGTTACCCCTCCTTCGATGTCACGGAATTTTTCCATCTATACTCGGATGTCTAGATATTACCAATTTTATCGAACGAATTGGACCGATCATTTTAGAAATGGTGGGTCTGGCGGTGGAATCTCAAACGTCGAGTGTTCTAACCATCTGATGCCGGTGGGTGGTTTCTATATAGTGGCTCCCATGGCGTGTATAGTCGTACGGTAGACGACGGGAGTTAGTTAAAAGAAACGGATCTAGGGTTAAATTTTCATTATTCAACCTTCCCTCTGATTTGAGTAATCCTCCTCGAAGCCCTCCAGGATGGTTTCCTCGATTTTCAGGTAATTCTTACCCTCATGGCTTCTTCACCTCATTTGTTAGTGAATGGGTAGGTATCTTTGCCTATTTGCTTTATTTAGTAGTTATAGGGTGATATAGGTAGGTTTTCTTCTTTTGTATTCATGACTAGATTATGACGCATGCTAGTTGTATTTCTACGTTCTCAGAGTTCTTTACTATTCTCTACATGATTTTGAGTCGGAGTTTATGGGGTTGTGGGGTTGAAAATGGAGGTTTGGATGGAATAGTATTTTAGATTCTTTGAGCTCTTTCGAGTCTTGAATTCATGCCTTATCGGTGCGGGTAATAGTTGCTGAACTTGGGAAAGTCATCCACTTTGCCCAGATATGTTGTTAATTTGGGAGAAATACGAAGGGTTGAAATTTCAACCTCCATTGATGAGAATGCAGATGTCTAGGGAAGACGATGTCGTAGCATTGGAATAATTTTATTTGCGCGATACCATTATAGTGAGCCTCCTTTCGGCGCAGCAATTTTCTATAGTGGACACTAAATCCATTACTTGATGGTTCTCCTCCAAGTATTTTGATTACTCTTCTAATACTTGGAGTTAATGCGGGTTAATTATCATTAATAAAGCTACAAACAACATTCGCACTAAGGGCTACATCCATTTTGTTAACGATTAATGTTAATTCCAGTACAGCGAATAGGCCACGAAGGATGTCTTTGTATGAGAGGTTTTGTTATGCGAGAATGTGGAGAAAGCCCCCGAGTTCTCTCCTTCATGAGATCGAGTGGGGCCCTTTGGTGGAGGACTGGTAAGGCCAATGAGGCCTATGTGCGGGAGTTTTATGCTAACCTCCCCATCGTAACCTAGAGCCGAGATAGGCAGGTGTCCTACATCAAGGACATGCAGGATTATCTTGACCACCGTCTTTGCTATAAACGACGCTCACAGCAGGTTTGCTGACCACTCAGAGTACGAGTTGAAGGATCGTAATGTACCCAAAAATAGGTAGTGGCTAGTAAACACTTTGATGGTGGAGGAATGGAGGGCTACTACCAATTGGGGGAATTACTAGGACGGTTATCCAGTACTTAATTTATGGTGGAATCCGGGGAGGTGGCTCAATCTAGTGTCTCGGAGGATCTTCATCCTCTAATGTCTGAACGACTTATCATCGGGGCGATGGTGGTAGGCGCTATTACGAGTGGGGTAAGGGTCAATGTAGGGGCCCAAATGATCGAGGAGTGGAGGTATTTCCACACGAAGATCATTATTGGCTGTTATTTCCTTCCTTTATCGGCGAAGTCCCGAGAATTTCATCATGGATTGCTATAGGCCCTTGATCCTTGAAGGGTGAAAGGGACTCCAAGGAGGCGGAAAAGAGGAGATGCGCCTCAGTGAGGTGATGGTGTGGATGACATATCTAGACCCTCGGGGTCATTCGAGACGAGAGGTTGAGATGTGACCATGCATAGACTCCTTTGGAGGTTGCCTAAGACCTCCTTCCCCTAATGGAAGTACATTGCGGCTCAACGCACACCTGTGCAGTGGTCGTACATGTATCTGATGGCCCTTTTTAGAGTCGGATGTTGAACCCACGGGGAATGGACCAATTTAGCAAATTATGAAGTTCAAGTGTAGATAACCTTCACAAGTGTTGATTAGAAGTTTTGATGAATTATAATTAAGTTTTGGGGTGGTCAAAAAAAATATGGAAACAATATAAACAACTAGAAATTTATAATTAAGTATAATCATGCGATGCTACACTTTGTAATGGTTCCACATATGAAATTATCAATTGTTGTCTCACATAATTGGAAAATGCGATGTTCATGGTCTCTCGAGCCTCTAAACACGACAAACTAGCTTCACAACTACATCGTTGGTGAGGATGTGACATCCTAGTTCGTGGGCAATTCAACTACATGGATGTGGTTTACGGGGTTTGTGCTTTTGATTAGGGACTTTCGTACCTCTAATCATTTAACGAAACTTAGCTTCTGCTTCCTTCTCACAGTGGTGAAGTGGCAATTCTAAACGGTGTCAACCATCATCTGGTTTTATCAACCAAGTAAGGAGAATTAAATTATAATTTCTATCCTAATCTCGAATCTATCGTAAGATAAGAACTTGCTCCCTACATTCTCTTGTTCTAGCCTAGGTTTACTCTCTCAAGATTTTATCCACAACAACATGTATGATTTCATGGTGATCAAAGCAAAATAACCATAATAAAGAATGTAAGACAAAACAATAATTAACATCTCAAACCAAAGCAATTCGTGCATTACAATCATATCACGTGGCCTCGGCCCTAGAGGAAAGTTTTAGCCACTCATGTTCATACAATAACTTAAAACATCATTAAAGTAGTGTACTTACAAGAATAGGTAAAAGAATGTAAAATTAGTGAACCTAGGTGATTTCTTCACTTCTCCCTCCGCTCCCTCGGTTTTCAGACAATATTTCGTGACAAATGATTTTAGAAGCTAAGGGTTCAATTTATATAAAGCTGAAAAAATTCAAGGTGGCACAATGGTGGAATAATAGTGGAGCGGTGAACACACCAATTTTCCTCCATGTCATGGAGGGAGTAACGCGGAGAGCCCACTAGAATTTGCTTTTAAATGTTGCTTAGTAGAGATAGGCAGTAGGCATGGCCGGCAGCTTGTCTGCGATAGCCAGTGACACGGCTGCGGCGCGCGGCGGTGCCTAGTAGCACGGACAACCGAGTGCGCGAGCGCCTTGGAAAACTGACATTTCTCACGCATGGCCTTGGCGTGGTGCGGCCTTGGGCGCGGCACACGCACGGTGTGGCACGCTCTGGCGCGGCCCGGCCTTGCCATGGCATGTTTCCTTGCCATCTTTTTCAATTCACTTCCAACTCCATTCCTTCACTTCACCCATCATTATTTAAGTCCCTCATATGCATTTTACACCTACAAAGCAAAGGACTAATGTGCATGTATTGTTAGTGCATACCCAAATTTACATAAAAATCACATAAGAATGTAAGTTTATAATCAAACCAACATGATATTAGTTATAAAATAGCACTTGGGACACGTAATTATACCCAAGATCACTACCCTACACTAAAAGCCTTGTTCTTCCTTGAACAACTCTTTTACACATCTCAGCCACATGAAGACTCACACATAGATAATTAGCAAGACAATTCAAGGCTGGGCTACTTGATTGTTTTTAGATGGCAAGTTAATAATCTTGCACGCCTTTGTGTAACCATCAAAAGCAAATATGACTATGTTAAGACTTCTCGCCTCAAGAATCGACTCTCCAATCTCGGCAAACTCATGAAAATTAGCCGATCAGAGATGCGCCTTGAACTTTATCCTTTATTAAATATGTGACCTCACAACAAGCGAGTTACCCATTTTTACTCACAAATTTTCAAAATTATCACAGGTAATACGAGTATGGATAGGTGGCTCACTCTCACAAAAGAATTCACATGCCACGTGCATTGATCCATAGCTTTCACTAGTGTTTTACTCCACTAATTTAAGAATGTTTGACCATAAGAACAAGTAGGACTTATCGGGTTGTAATGTAAGATAAGGGACGGGTAGGTACTTGCAGCCGTGTGGTGGCTATCTTCCCCAAGCACTTTTAATATATCACATTCATTACGGACATGTCTTCTCTTACTTCACCTTCATTTTCTTTTCAATCTTAAATTTCCTCTTATGTTTCCTTTCTTTAAGCACACTTGGCTTATTAGTAAGGAGTGGCAACTTTCATTCATTTGTTTTTCCTTACTCCCTACCAATACTCAAGCATTTTTCAAACAAGTGCACCTCTAATCTTTTCCTCAACTCATATAGATTATTTTTCCTTCTTGTTCACGATTCTCAATCCTTTACTCTTTTGGATTTTTCCCTTAAGCGCTTAGGAGTTTTGGAGAAACTTCAAGGCTATTAGAAAAAAGTTAAACATATTGTAGTTTCAAAGAATAGGCTTAAAGCTCAATGGGTCTAACTAGCATTAGACATTCAAGGTAGGTGAAGCGAGGATAAAAAATTAGGTTCATTCAAAGAAATGCCTAAATCATCTCCTACAATCGACATCCCTCATTTCGTTTTGTATACACATTAGGCAAGTTCTAGACACTGCAATAGCATGGAATATTCAAAAAACCTTACACTCCTGACACATGCTCAATTCAAGACAAATTCGGTAGACTCTTAACTTGGCTAATCACAAGAATTCAAAATTAAGCTTTAAGAAAATAGAGGTCACATTCAAGAGCCTAGTGTCTCAAACATAGTTATACAACTTACGTGGCTTCAACACTAACCATATGTGCATCTCACAATCATTTATAACACATAACAAGAACATCAAACCATCAATTAGATACGGGTTCAAAAATCAAAACCTATTGACTAATTTCCCTCAAGACGGTCGTCATGCATCCATCGTCGTGAATAGTCCTAACTATGACCAAAACATATACGAGACAAGAAAATTTTTATTATTAGGTTCAAAGTGCCCCCCATCGGAAAAGAATCAAAATAAAAACCAACGGGTGGGGAATCATGCTCGACTCAAAAAAAATTCCTCGACCAATACCTATCAAGCACTAAGTTCACAGAAATCCTTAAGCTTCAAAATTTGAAATTTAAGTGCCCCACCCAGACGATCTGCTGTCCCCAAAGCATCCAATTAAAATTTAAAAGGGTGAAATACTCACGGGGCCTCTAGGCTAGCTAACAACATGTTTTCTTTATTTTGAACAAGTGGGTATTCGACCCCACACTTTCCCTCTTTCATACTTCTTAGCTTCCTCCTCCAAGGGTACTCGGACTTCCCCTCCATACATTAGCCCAATTCTCCACAAAACAACAACAAGATGAAAATAAACAAAATCCACAAAATGGAAGAAATTAACAGTATACGTGGTACCCTTGGGTTGCCTCCCAAGCGGCCTAGTGCAGGTCGCGGCGGCGTGGACTATCATTTTCAAGTTTGTCTCCACATACCCATGTTTCCTTTAGAACCATCTTCTTCTCTTTTGTTTTTCGATGGAGCAGTCGTCACTCTGTCCTCTTCCTCCAACTCCTTCTCAAACGGATGCCCTCCGCCAGTTCGGGCGGAAAATAATCATCTCTGTAGTAGTGGACTTCATAGAATCTACCACCCCACATTAGCCTTTGATAACACCTTGACCTTACAAAGGTCTCTATAATATGTGGGTGGGTTAATCTCTTAGTAGACAGGAAGGTTCTTCTTCATCATCGACCCTCCATTTGGGGTCCTACTCTTTCATTAATAATCGCTCCTCCAGTGGCCAGAATGGTGCATCCCAAGATCGGGGGTACCTTGTCATCAACTTTAAAATCAGTATAATGAAATCCAGGGTATAATGAAACTTACCACTTTGATGAAGGTCCTCTCAATTATTCCATCTGGGTGCCACTGTGACTTATCTACCGATTCTTGGCTTGCTCCAATCGTGTTGGTCTCGGTTGACCCAACTCCAGTGTTAAACGGAGATAGGGGCATTACCAAGTTGCTTCTTTGCCCTAAATCACAGTAGCTCTTATTGCTTGATTTTTAATTTGTATGGGGAGGAGTACAAACTCCCACTGGGTCTTTGAGCTTTTTAGGTATCTTGCTCATTTACCACAGTAGTTTACTCCTACGATCCAATGTTCTTGTCTAAGCATCCACCAATGCGATTTTGTTGGCCACCACGTCTTTCAAGTACTTATCATACTTGGCATTCCACGCAAAACATCAAGCAAGGCAAATTTATGTGAAGTTCTTCGAAAATATCAAAGAACTTTCTAAAACCTCCTCATTGCTCTTTTTAGTCTTTGCGGAAATGGTGTTGATGGTCTGTCTTGGTGCAATGATGATTGTGCATTTTGTTGCACAACACTGCGATTCTCTCCTCGTCGGTGGATGGTCCGCTTTCTAACCAACTGGATGCGCCTCATTTCTCCTCTCGCGGTGGTGCATCGTGATTACTGCCACTCCTCATCTTGATGGTGGGCTGTCGAGAAGGTTTGTGTACGTAATCCTTTGGGTAATCCTCCTCTGATTACAGTGTGGTGGCATTTTGCTTTTGACCCATCTGCTTCTCTAGATTGGGGTGGCCAAGCTGGCATTTTCAAATGCGTGCCATTCTCGCGATTCTCTGCTGGTTGGGTATGTGTCTCCTTAATCTTATGCAACGTCTCCTCAATGTTGCTCAGCGGCCCATAGTTCTACGTTACAGCTGCTGATATTGCCCCATTGCGAGTTCTTGTTAGCTTTGACTTTGATTCCCACCCAAGAACAAATTACGGTGGCTTTGCCAATTCTTGTTGTAATTGTTCCCAAATTTTGATTGTTTCTCTGAACATTCCCAACAAAATTTACCGACTCGGGATTGGCTGTAGATTTTGCATTGTGCCTTATTATTGCCTCGTTCCTGACTAGGAACTTGCTAAGTTGCATTTTGTCCATTTGTTGTTGGTTCATACTCGGTTTATTGAAGCCAAGGTCATCATCTGATCTTGAAATGATGCTATTTGGCTTGACCAAGGTATTTACACCATCAGCATCTACTCATTCTTCTTTGTTCTCTTTCTGCCCCTCTCGATGACTCGTTGTGCCACTCTGGATTTCCCTAAACTGATCACATGTTCAACAAGTGTCTGACTCATCATAAGTTTTCTCTAAGGATTGCCCACCCGATGCGGGTGCAGTGAAATTTTGTGTGTGGGTCTAGACTTTCCACAAAAGTATGGGCTAACACTTCATTAGATGGCGATGATGAGGCGATCTCAATAATGACTTGAATCTCCCAAGCCAAATACAAAGTTCTCCTCAGGCCTCTTGCTTGAAGCTTAATATTTCACTCACGAGTTTGGCAGTCTTTCTGGTGATGAAAAGTCGATGAGGAACTTCTTTGCCGTCTCCCAAGAATTTATGGAATTCGGTGGCTCGTTCCAACCACCTCTTTGCCTCTGCCAACAATGAGAATGGGAAGAGGGTAAGTCGGACATAATTTGTGGTCACTCTGAGGTGGGGACAGATGTGTCACTAATCTCAGGAAGCTACATAAGTGTTGTTGTGGGTCTCGTGAGTCATCCTAGTAAAATGGCCACTAGAATGTAGCAGTACACCATAATGTTTCAATTCAAAGTTCCCTCCGGAGTTAGATTTGCGGATACTATAGGTCACATTTGTCGCTAGTGGGATATCCACTTGCGGCCCGGTCGTCTTGCCATGATCTCGAGGTAACAAATTCGCTTGCACTACTTGAGTGGGTGTTGTTGTAACCTCTCCACGAAGTCTCTTTAGCTTTCTCTCTAGAGATTCCCTCTGAGTAAATGAAGTTGACGTTCGGAGTTCAAGTAACGGTTCCCTTAGCTCCCTATTCCTTGCGGCTCTTTTGCCCAAGGGCAACCTATCACAATATATCGGACTAAGACCAGTTTTCTCAACACTTAAGAAAATTAAAAATCACACAAAAACGAAAAAATTTACTAACTTCGCCAATTTCCAAACAGGTATAAGCTTCAATGCATCCAGCACTGTGTCCTCTGAGGTGTTACATCATCCCTGATGGCCATGCAGATCCGGATGTCGAACCCCTGAGAATGTACCAATTTAGCAAAATTATGAAGTTCAAGTGTAAGATAACCCTCACAAGTGTTGATTAGAGAAGTTTTGGTAAATTATAATTAAGTTTTGGGGTGGTCACAAAATAATGCGGAAACAATATAGAAGGAAACTAGAGCTAAGGCCTAATAATCCTGCAATGCTACACTTTGTGATGGTTCACATATGAAATTATCAATTGTTGTCTCACATTGTTGGAAAATGCGATGTTCATGGTCTCTCGAGCCTCTAAACACGACAAACTAGCTTCACAACTACTTTATGAGCGGTGATGTGATATTCTAGTTCGTAGGCAATTCAACTACGCGGCTGTGGTTTACGGGGTTTACGCCCTTGGTTGTGTACTTTCAAACCTCTAATCATTTAACGACGCCAACTACAACTACTTCTATGAGTGGTGAAGTGACAATTCTAAGTCGGTGTCTTGCTATCATCCGTTTTATCAACCAAGCAGGCGAATTAAGTATAATTTCTATCTAATCACGAATCCTGTCGTAAGAAGAACTTGCTCCCTACATTCTCTTGTTCTAGCCTAGGTTTACTCTCTCAAGCTTTTACCTAGCTTAACATGTATGATTTCATGGTGATCAAGCATAAAAATAACCATAATAAAGAATGTAAGACAAAACAACAATTAACCACTCAAACCAAAACGAATTAGTGCATTACAATCATATCACGTGGCCTCAACCTAGAGGAGGATTTTAACCACTCATGTTCATACAATAACTTAAAAACATCATTAAAGTAATTGTACTTACAAGAATAGGTAAAGAGAATGTAAAATTAATTAGGCAAGTAGGTGAGTTCTTCCCTTCTCCCTTCGCTCCTCTGGTTTTTAGAAAATATTTGTGACAAATGATTTTAGAAATAAGGAGTTCAATTTATACTAAAAAATTGAAGAAATGAAAAATTTGGCTGTGGTGGAATCTTCGTGGCACGGAGGTGGGCGCGCCAATTTGCCTCCCCTGAGTGCCATGGAGGTAACGCGGAGGCCACTCGAGATTTGCACTTAAATGTTGCTTGTCAGGGCATGGTGCGGCAGGTCGGTGTGGCACGGCGGCGGCTGCACACGATGGCGTGTGACACGGCTGCGGCACGCATTGGTGCCTAGCGTGTTGAAACATTGGCGGCAGACACCTTGGAAGCTGACATTTCAGCGCATGACCTTGGCGTGGCACGGCGGCTGAGGCGCGGCACACGCCTGGCGTTGCCATTTGCCTAAAATGACGATACCCGCCATGGCATGTTTCCTTGCCATCTTTGCAATTCACTTTAGCTCATTCCCTTCCACTTCCTACATCATTATTTAGTCCCTCATATGCATTTTACACCTACAAAACAAGGACTAATCATGTTGGTTAGTGCATACTCAAATTTACATAAAATCACATAAGAATGTAAGTGTATAATCGAGACCAGCGCCAATAGAATTAAGTTATAAAATAGCACTTGGGCACGTAATTATGCCAATATCACCGAGCCTTCTACCGGTTGACCTTTCACCAGCCGACCCTCCACCAATCGACCCTCCAGGATTAAATATCATCGATTTAGTTTAGATGTGGGGCAATTCTTTGCTCTAGCCTAGGCCCAAGTTAAGCTCAGGGACTTGGAGCGGAAGAGGAGAGACACGCTCCCAGTACAAGATGATCATCCGAATGTGGAAGGAATAAGAGAATGCGAGACCACACAGCCCTCAGAAAGGCCTTCGTAGGTGACCGACAAGATCTCCCCTAGTTCTCCTTCCTTAGCGGGTTTGAGGAAGGAACATATGAGATGTAGCGTGTGAGTGATGAGGCCTCCGGCTAAATGGGTATGTGTCACCACATTTTAGCTTATATAACTATTTGTTAGGTAGCCCCAGTTTGGGGCTTTAAGACAATTCTAATTTCTTTCTTTCCTAGTTTTTGTTGATGAATGGTAAATATTGGTTCTTCCTTGATGTATGGATGCCTGTTTGGCATTCTCGAGACATAGGCCATGTTGGACCTCTTTATGATATCGTAGTGGTTTTACTTATACTCGTATTGCTTATCCGTTTTCACTAGGTTTTATTTGTTATCGATGTTGTTAACAAGTCTTGGGAATTCTAAATGTTGTCATTACTTTGACCACATGTGCAGTCAGTCATCCTCTACGCGAGGTCAAAATTAGCGTGGTATCTCTTGTCATGCTTGAGCCACATTGCGTGACTTGCTAAGCAGATCAAATCTATAACAAGATTTATTTTTGTCTCTCTGGTCAACTAAAGTTGACTCCCTGCCCTACATGTCTTATCGTTAATTTTCACTAATCACTCTTGGCGGATCTGGAATAGGCTGTCGAGATACCAATTAAATCTTCCAAATATCAATTGGACTTAACTCGAGGCGTCGACACACTTAGGACGCGATGGGAAATAAATAAGCGTGACTTCCTAAATGTCTTATAGCTTATCGAAGATTAGATGTGGACATCTATACATCAATCGCGGGGCTCTATTCGACATTGCTCTTGTACTTGTAGACAATTTAACCTAATGCTTTGATACTAACTTCTCACAACCCAAATGACAGGCGTGGGCAACTACATTGATTACACTCGATAGGAGAACCCTTGCAACATAGCTATTAATATACAAGAAAATAATTTCAAACATTTCATTACTTTCGATTAATTGATAAAAATCTCAAACAAAAAAAAATTACAAGATTTCTCAAATATAACTCTCCCCAAGTCTAGTCTAGATAGGTACATAAGCTCTCTTTGAATACTTGACAAAACAAAATGACCGCGTACGGAAGAAGAACATTGAAGTAGGTCTTTGAGAGTATCCACTTCAATCAAGAAACTCCAACCTGCCACAACCTACACCAAAAAGTGTAACAATGTAGTTACACACCATATAGGTAGGCATCATCGGCGATTACAGTTAGTTAACACAACAACAATAATCAATATATAACCAATGTCAATAATTATAACGATTATCTCACTCCTAAACATCACACTAGATTATGCTTGCTACATTCACATTCTTGAATCTCATCAAAGTTTTATGCAAATATTTTTACAAACCTATTCATTAAAAGTCCTTCAATCCGTTTCCCTTCGTTCCCAGCTACAGTAGTACTCGGATCGCCGCGGTTGTCCCGCTCTAGTGGCTATTGCCCTCTGCGACGATATACCCAGTGGTGGTGCAGATTTTTTTCTTGATCGATTCTTGTTTATTCCCTCTTGTAAAACTCCATACAACCACTACCTCTCGGCCATTTCTAGGATTAACCAAGTATGTTTCTACCCGTTCATTTTACTATATAATTATACATAAGATCTTCCAACTCTTCTTAGGGAGTTACATCACATACTAAAGTCTACTCGCTATCTCACAATAATGCACTATCTTTAGTTTGAAACCCGTCATTCTATCTTATGACCCACAAGATCAATTTAACAATACAAGAAAACCACAGTGCGGATTAAGTAATTTAAAGTACACACAAGGTCATCAAAACATAATAAGAGTGTTTTCCCCAACATCTAAAAGTACATGCACACATACACGGCTTCATACCATGAAAAGATCATAAGATATCATACACAGGCTAGATAGCCATACATAGTATTCCACTGTTCTCACCTCAAACTCGATTCGTGTCGGTATATCACGTATCCACTTGCACATCATTTATAGTACCTTTACGTGTTTTGCGATTCGTATGTATATCAAACCATACCGCATAATCATTGTCTCACAAGTATACCATCGATGATTATCACAGGGCACACACCTCGATCATATCACTTTGTACACACGTACCGAGAGGGTCTTATGCTTTCCCTTCCGAGTCATAACCTGGGGACTTTAGAAATCCATGTATTGTACACCCGGTCGTATGAAACATTCATCATACCTATCGTGTACTCACTCGTACACCCAGTTGCATGCTCCTTTATCCTTGCTATTTGTGTACTCACTCATCTGGCTATGGGATGCTCACCTGGGCACGAGTCACTCGTGTATCCAATCCTTATTCAAAATATGATGGTATTAACTAGTTCATTTAAGTTCCTTACCTTCGGCCATAGGCCTTTTAGTTTCTATCACATCAATGAATTTCCTTTAAGTATTATCTTCCACCTCAGTCACACATTCATTCGGTGCCAATTCGCCCCTCAATCTTGGGATGCATAATGTAACACAACACGTAACAAATCATCAAAAGCGACAAAATTACATTCAAAACAAGTACAATCACATGAATTTAAATCAACCTTTGTCAGAATAATAGTAATACTTGATTATTTTAGCATGTTGAACTGTGACATGGCCTACTCAACTGGTTTGAGCTCCATTGCCCGGCACCTCTGAATTACGGCGGTCTCCTGCGACGGTATACTACTAGATGTAAACGGTCTTTTGGCAGCAATCTGTAATGACACAGTCTTTATTCCGATTTTCTTCGCGTTTGTTTCTTTATAGCAGCGGCATCACTACCGTTACAGCGGTCTCCCTGCAGCGGTATACTACCCGATGTAGCGGTACTGCTGGCAATACTGTGACCAGTCTTTATTCCAGTTTTCTTCGGCGTTTGTTTCTTTATACCCACCATAACAAAAGCAACATCATATCAATCTTACTTTAACAATAAAACTTGTCTCAGTGTCACCATTAATGCGAACAACAACATCAATCTAGAAAATACGATAACAACCACAGTACATTCAACTCATTACGTGGGGGATTACTATCCTATATAACTCGCTTCAACTCACGCTCAAACATGGTTATAACTTATTAATCAGACCGTTATTTGCATCTCCTACACAGAGTCTACATGATTACCTGCCCAAGGTTTCGATTCAAAATAAGGAAGACTCCTATAATTTATACCCAGGAGTATCTAACAATGACACCCGAAAGTTAATCTACTCAATAATGTTTGATTCAACATATATCCTAGAACATGAACCCATTTATTAGTTGAATTATCTCCCCTAGGAATTTACCTCATTAGGGCTTTCATAACTCCTCTTCTAATCCGCTTGTTCTTAGATGTTCAACGATTTCGATTAACAGACAATACATGGCTAAAAATACCAATCTACATTATCGAAAGCATATAAACCATATGCACGTATATGTTTAGCTAACCAAAGTCTAACGCAAAAGCGAGTAAACCATAACCTACCTAGACACCAAGCTATCGTCCCGATTGTTCTCAACTGCGGGGCTGCATCATTTTTTTGATTTTCTCGCGGAAGCCCTAGCTATGGAGGTCGAATCTCCACCTCTTGGATCCTCTTGTTTTTCCCCCAAAAAAATTATTTTCTATTTTTAGGCGTCTTTAAGGACTAGGTTTTAAAAATCCTAATCAAAAAGGGATTGCGGATTTATGGTCTGCGTCATCCACTGCAGTGGACACCCTTTATGCTACAATGGTTTTGTTGTGGCGGAAATCGTCTCGCCACATTGGACACCCACTTGGGTCCATTCGATTGCAACTATGCCTATTCAAATTTACTCTCCGTGCACCCTTCGTCTCTCAGGATTTATCAAGAATTTCTAAAATTTTAAATTTGCCCATTTTTATGTGGTCGAAATGCTATAACTCCCGAGTATAATTATTGAAGCCTCAAAACTTGCAACAAAACGCGAAATAGAGAGACAATACGCTAAAAATAAAATAACTCATATCCCTTATTACCATTTTGACTAAAGAATCATTTCAATGTATACAAATACTTAATACATAACAAAAGTGAAACAATGAGCAATCTAATAACATGAATCATATGAACACTTTAAAGAAGGGCAACATATTTTCCAAACAAATGAGATATTTTGATAAGAAAATAGAAGCTACTTTCAATAGTTCTAGTTCTAGTTCATCATTTATTATAGTTAGGCTATGACTTAATCTTTAAAACTCAATTATTCCTCAACCAAAAAAAGATTGCAGCCCTTGAAAATTTTTAGAAATAGGAATAACTATCTTACTCATGCTACAAGATCAATATTCTAATAACACTCACAACAAACAACATAATCATAGTCCAAGGTTCAACCCTTTTGGAGCGTTTTATCTACTAAATTAGAGGCTAGAAGATAACTTATAAACACACAATAAATCAAAAATATATCTATGCACCTATCGTTATATTCAAACAATCGAATCAAAGTCACAATAATCTCAAAAATGGGAAGCCAACCAACACTTAAAGCTACACTTCATAAAGTTATTTCGAGCTAATTCAAGGTTGTAAAAACAAATTTCTACAAATATACAATAGAATATAGATACATTGAAATGACTAGAAACAACTAAGTTTTACATCCTTTGTACTCCAAATTATCAGCTCCTCCCATACACATAAAATTACCCGAAACTAATTGGAATGCAGTAGAACGGATAACAAAAAGGAGTATTAACGGATGTTGTGCAACGATTGAGACCGTCAAGTTGGAGAGTTAGAGTAGCGATTCTGACTCCAAGTGTGAGCAAACAAATAGGATATTAGGACGGAAAGTTCATAAAAAATAAAGGAACACAAAGTAAAAAAAAACATATCAGTAATGTGTTTGTGTATGTGTTCTACTGCCTTGTGTTTTTTTCAAGTATACTGCTTTTTTTCTTTTCAGTGCTTTTGTCTGTGTGTGCATCTATGTGTTGTTCTCTTATTCTCCCCCTATTTTTTCAATGGTGAACCACACCACCTCCGTCCGTTCCTCTCTATTTATATCCGTTTGTATCTCTCTCTCTGTCTATCTTTTTTTACGTCTATAGCTTCTATTACTATCCTCTCTCTCTATTTTTCTCTGTCTCTCTATCTTTTTGTCTCTATCTGTTTCTTACTCTATCTCTATCTCTATCTCTATCTCTATCTACCTCTCTCTCTGGATCTCCCTCAAAGGGTGAACAAATTCTCAATTTATAGACGAAATTGAGGAGAAAACCAGAAAAAAAATTGAGGATTCAAAAAAATTTGAATTCTTCAATCTTTGACAAGATAGAAGCATAGTAAAATGGATGAAGAAATCCGAAAATTTTGACAAAAAGGAAGGACTTACCTATTGCGGACTACTGTGAACCGTTGAGGGAGATAGCTTCTCCCTTTGTTCAGCCAATGGTGGAGAAGGTAGAGATGAAAGTGAGAGAATTCCGACAGACTTTAGGGTGAGGGGATGGGCACGCGGGGGATAGGGTGGAGGAATGGGGTGTGTCATTAGAGGAAGTTCTGGGGAGGGGAGAGAATCTGCTGTTTGTTCGGAGTGCTTTGGATGATGGGAATGGGGTTGGGAAATTAGGGAGTGATTTGGTGGGGCGTCGGGTCAGTTGTTGGGTTTAGGCGGTGGGTTGGGCTGGGTCAATTGATTAGGCTGTTTGAGTAAAGATTGGATGGTTGAGGAATTAAAGAAAAATAAATACAAACAAATAAATATATAATAATATATAAAATTTGATAATTAAATATATATATATATATACTAGGGAGGGAAAAATAATAAATAAATAAAAATAAAAGCCCTTGGATCAATTCGCGAATAGAGATTAAAGAAAGAAGCATAATTTGTGTAGTTGCCTACTTGGCAAACATGGATTAGCTAAAATTAGTGACAGCCGTTGAAAAATATGTAAATTTTTGGCTCAATTTGTGGATAGAATTGCAATTCTAAAA
The DNA here is from genome assembly GCA_018107945.1 of Datura stramonium. NCBI lineage: Eukaryota > Viridiplantae > Streptophyta > Magnoliopsida > Solanales > Solanaceae > Datura > Datura stramonium. The sequence continues at coordinate 65,668 of JACEIK010006633.1, read as the reverse complement.
TAATTTTATTCATTTCAATTTTATCTACTTTCTTACTAAAAAGTTATTAGTTGTAAAAATTTAAAATCATTTAAAAATAGTAAAGTCATCTCATTCTGTAAAAATAAATAAAACAAGATGAGTTATTAATCGATTAATCTAATTAAGCTTGGAACTTGAAATAAAATAAAATATTTATAAATGAAAGGGGTCATTTTAATATTTAAATTATGTTTGAGTTTAAAATCAAGAATCTCAAATATGTACTTAAATAAAATACTTATTTTTATATGAAGAACATATACAAATAATTTTTTTATGAACATTTTAATATTCAAAATCACTATAATATATACATTTAAGATTATTTTCAGTGAAAAAATGGAAAATATTATCAAAATAGTAAGAAAAATACTTTCGATCATTTAAATATTTGGCTTTATTTTATTTAAAATTTCAAAAGCTTAAAATAATTAATCAAAATGTGGAGAGCCAAAATTGGGTGTATTAGCAAAAATACTCTTAATGCTTTGGCTCCAACCATGGTTGCTTGCAACTTTGAGCTAAAATCGTGTGTAATACATCTAATCCTAGAGTTGATGAAATTTTAATTGTCTTTAATATGTACGTACTAATTATCTGCGGTAAGGTGCTAGAATAATAGAGCTGTAGGCATCATTGCGAAGAGAAAGAGAGATTACCACTTCGGATCTAGATTGAAGAGTGAGCCAGACTAGCATGAAGAGAAGAACAATCGAAGGCTTGAATGTTTGTATTCAGAGTGTTAGATATGGATTGAAAGATTTGAATAGCTCAAACTCCATTAAAGTGTTGAATGAGCTTTCAGTTGAAACGAGTTAGACTTCTTAGGAGTAGAGTTTAGCGGCGAGAGTTAAAAGTAGGCCTCACGTGAAGAGAAGTGCCGTCGAAGAGCACTACAAGTAGGTTTATTTTAGGAAGCGGCGAGTTGCCAAGGAGAAGAGAAAGAAGACAATGAGAAGTGTTTAGTTCACCACTTTGTTGGTAGCTTCAGAGAACATTTGGGTAATTAAAGTGTAGATTTGGTGCAGTCATCAAATCGTAAAGCGGTAGACATTTTCTTACCTTGGAAAGCAGAGTCATAGATGGACGGACAAAGCAAGTCACAGAGTCGAGTGAGCCTTTATCTGTTTGCCCTTAGATCAATCGGAGAAGTTAAAGGGCAGTTGTAGAACTCGACACTTTTTCTAATTCTATATTTTCTTTTTCTAATTTTGTTGTCTTTAACTTGAGTGGTCACTGTGGACCAGGCCTTATGTATAGACTCTTTCGATTTTCTAAATATTTAGAATATATTACTCTATACAAATTTAAAAAAGCATCTTTGGTTATTAAATTATTTTTAAATTAATTTCCACTAAAAAATCTTTTTATCGTGAAAGTGTAATTAGGTAATAAATAACTCTATGGTATAATTTATAAAATTGTTATATTGTGCTATTAAATAATTATCACAAAAACCTTCATTTGTAGTAGTATGCTTAACCAAACTTTTGAAGGCAACAACATATCTATATCTATCTATAAATATTATAATTGTGATTTTATGAAAAATGATGTGGCACTTAATGTTGGGATACAAATTCCAGAAAATCACGGTATGAAAGAAAAGAAAAGATTCATTTAAGGCCGCCTTCAACTGAATAGTTTGAATAGCTTGGACTTCCACCTGGTGGTTTGTTCACTTAAATGATTGGGTCTTTTAAGTTGGGCCTCTTCCTCTCCAAGCACAAACAAAATGACCCATTTTTAGGAAATATTACATAATTAAGCAAATCTTACTATATAGTTACAATATATAACTGCACTTTTAAAAAATTATAAAAAATAGCAAAATAATTACACAAATAGCTTTACCATGTAGTTACCATGTATCAACCTTTTTGCCTTCTCTCTCAATCCCGAATACCCATATTTTGCTCCATTTAAAACATCATTTTCCATCTTGAACTCTCTCAATATTTCCTCAGATTTTCCTCTCCACGATTTTCATTCATTTTCTTTCTCAAGATCCTCCATTATTAAAAGTGATTCTTGTGTAAGTTTTTACCCTTTTATTTGTGTGTTCACTTATCTTACTTCATACACATCTTTTTTTAATATCTTAAAATTTGAAATTTTGCTCGAGGTATAATCTTGCTTAAAAATGACGGATGAATCATCTTCTAGAAGACTAACTCAAGGGCGGATCGGGTTCCGCATGCTTATGAATGGTGAAGATAAGCCTGATTATCAAATGAAGGTCACCATGTAGAAATCAAAGCAAAATTTCAATGGTTCTTCTCCATTTTGACTTTTGAGAAGATTGAGAAGAAAACTCAAAAAAGTCAAAATATTTGGAGCTTGCTACTTTCCCTTTGATTCTTGCCTCTCAAAAAATTGCAAAATTTTCAAAAAAAAAAACAATGAGGAAATTAATGGGGTTTCTTTTATTGTTCTTAGAATCAATTTGTGAAAGAACAACAAAGATAAGCAATGGAGGAGAAGAGTTTTTCAAGAAGACTTGGATATGTATAGAGTATCAAATTTTTCAATTTTAGTGAAACACATAATTTTTATTTAGGTAGTGAGTTTTTGATACATGTATCGGTATCGGATTTTTGATAATTCCATAATTGTAATGCATCATTGTATTGCTTTGTGGGTATCGTGCATTATAACAATTGTTATTAGTATGTATTAATATTTTATTTTTTTTAGTTTTTTTATATTTTTTATATTGTTTGTTTTTTGTTTTTGGGGTTTTTTTTTTTTTATGAATTTTGAGTTTTTTTAATTTTTTATTTTAATTTCATAAATTATAAATTGAAAATTACCCTCTTATTTATCAATGTATGAAAAAATTGTTAATCAATTTTATAAAACATATAATGTTATAGAATTTTGCGAATTATAGAATCTTTGATTGTGTATTTATTTTTAGTTTGTATCAATATTTTCGGTGGAACACGTAACTTTCATTTGGATGGATGAATTTTTATACATGTATCAATATGAATGTGTATTAATTTTGAATGTAGGTAGTTAAGTTTAGATATATGTATCGGTATCGGGATTTATCAAAAAGTAATTCCCCGAAATCGTGATTTTTAAAGTTTGCTTAGTTGATAATTGGTTTAACTTTTCTAAATATGGTAAAAAACAATCGAGATCAAAATGAAGAGATTTTCTCCCATTAAATGGCAAAGTTTAGTTAATTAGATATTAAATAGTCATTATAGGAAAAAAATTAAGGTTTAAATTTAATGACATTGAGATTCACATGATGTTTGTTTTAGGTGTAACGAGATGACATATATTAAGGAGGTTTTAAGGTTTGATCTTTCGATACAGTCTAATCCTTGTGGAAGCAGTGTGAGTAAAAAATGCTATTTTGTGTAATTTTAATAAATATCACATTTCTTTTACATAATTAGTTTGGAAAAAGTTATTTATAAAATTTTTGTTTTAAAAAGTTTTGTGTCTTGTACGAGACTTTTTTATATTTTCTATGTTTATGGTATCGTTAGGCTTAGTCCAATAGAAAGTAGCCACTTGCTTAGAGTTAGTTGCGATAAATTCCATTTAGCTTGTAAAAATACATAATGTTATTAATTCAATGCAAGATTCAAGGAATAGAAAATTTCTGCAGTGTTCTTCATTCTCGTTTTTTATTTTAATTCATCATGGTATCGGTAGAGTTCAAAATCTGCTAAGAACCTTCTTTCCTTGCTTATTTTGTGTTCTTTACTTTATCTTTTTCTCATAATGGATACTAGCAGTTGTCTTTGACTCAGTACAACTTACAATATCATCAAGCACTCAAAATAATTGGTCTTATCGATGTTGCTCATCCCTACAATATTAGATCCTTCAAATCACTAGGGCATGATTTGATTTCAGCTATCTTGATAGAAAGATAATTGGTGGAGAAGAGTTGTTGTCATATCTCTTCACGCTAAAACAAGTTGGGATTTATTGATGGTTCCTTTCTTGTTCCCAGCTTTGAAGAGCCTACTCTTCAAAGACTGAAATAAGGTAAGCTTCCAAACCGCCACCTTTAAAGGAGCGGGCACAGTGAACTATACGTTGTAATAGCAATGTGCTTTGCCTTTCTCATCTATCCAAGCGCGGTGTCTTTACTTTCTTAAGATTGTAAAGATCTTTGGAAGGTGAGATGATTGGCCGGTTCTAATGGTGTGAAAGTCATGTGGCTTTTGAAAGAAGTTAAATTTATTATATATTTATCTGTTAGTTGTAAGTATGTTACGCTCAAACAAAACCCATTAATGATATATATTTTTGATTCAAAATGAGCGGAGGTATTTATAAGCACTTACCAGTAAGTTGGGGTACATGAGCTTTTTCCGTTTTGATTTTGCTATTCATATTGCTTTTATATTGGAATTATCGCAGTTATCCTCCTTCAGTTAGCAACATTGTATCTCCCCTCAATCAAGATATATTCTTCAATAAAATTTCATCTCGCTCAATTTGCAGTTACTTCTATTTTATTTCTTTTAACAATTTATTATCTTTCTCACATTATTTTGAATATCTTGTTTACATTAATTATGAAAGGCTTAATAACATTGCTTTAATTCAATTGTTTGTGGCCTAACAATATAAATTCAATTGTTAATCTTTATGTCAGATTTTAAGCAAACGAGACATCCTTATAGTGCCAATTACATAATTTATCTTGTTTTAACATAAGCTTAATGTATTTATCAACAGCCCATAACATTGTCCCGCCCTTTGGAAAATCTTAGCTTCGATCGGTAGAAGGCCAGCGCGTGCTCTAAACAAAGGGTCTGTTGAGGAATGTATGCATAATATACAAGAATGGTAAGTACTGAAACGCTGAACCTGCTTCTTCAATTAAAATCGAAAAAGAAAAAAAGGAAAAAAGGGGAATATGCAATAAATGTACTATATGATAACACAGGTGCAAATTCCAAGTTATTCACTTTAACTTGTGCAGTTGGGCTGATAAGTGATTCAATATTTGTACACACAAACACCAACATATGATTACACGCGTTCATAAAACAGTCCACGTGCAATAAAACACTTTTTATGTTCTTTATTATTGAGGTTTAGCTTTTACTTATTCTTTTAGGGAGAGCTGTATACTATGTCAAAAAGCTGCCTGCATAGTCGGGAGGTTTCACAAGTTTTAATAGTTTTTTGGAAGGTGAAAAGTATAGGTTGGGTTGAATTTGGAGGGTTAAAATGTGGCGGTGGGTTATTGATCCGTTCGGTAGTGATTTTAATTTGAAATGGGTTGTCTTGAAATGGTAAATCACAGTCGTAATTCAACCGTTCAATTTTAATTAAGTTTTAATTTTAAAAAATTTCATATTTCTTATACAATCTTAATTAAAAATGTTAACAAAATTAATATTTTTATTTAAAAAATTCCATCTCAACAATTAGCAAAACAACAAAAAAGTTAAAATAAACATTATATTTTTAAAAATATTTTTAATTTTTTTAATTTTTTTATATTTATTAATTAAATTTAAACCACAAGTTTTTAATGAATTGAATTTGAAATAGGCGAGCTAATAAATGAGTAAATCAATTATCGGCACAAACTTAAATAAGTTGGGTAACTTATAATTTCATGGGCCAGTTTTGCCAACTCTGCTAGAAAAAATATCCGATGGCTTCATAAAAAAAATGCAAGGAAATAAAAGTTAAGAGCAATTGCCTGTCTGTAAATATTCCTTCTTGTTAGGAATCTCTGTCCAAGTTCAAGATTAGAATAAAGCTTCCATGCATGATGCATATACTTTATACAACTGCCCCGCTCGAACATGCATGTGAAATGGGATTGGATATAATTTGGTATCTGACTGAATGTAAGCATGTTCATAAAGCCCCGAAATAAGTGATCTTTCAAACTTTAGGTATCACTTAATTAGAAAAGCTATTTATTATAGATAGAAAAATATATTTTTACCCACTTACCCCTAATAAATATCTTAAAATTGAAAGAACATCATTAATGTCATTATGTAAAACACGAAAACTTATTTTGAAACAAAATCAAAATTAAACATCACTTATTTTAAAATAAAATTAAAAAATTAAAATATCAACATTTTTAAACGGAGAAAATGCTGGCTACGTTCTTCTAATAAAAAAGCCGAATTATATTATTACATCCTTTGGCTGTTTTCCTCTGAGTCACATGTAACGAACATTAGAGAACAGTTAAAAGTGCCACTCTTTCAGTTAAATCTTTTATACTTCTGGCTCATTGCTTCAAATTTGCTTTTGAGCCGCTGAGTCTTTCAAAAACGATTTTCATCATTCACAAAAATTGAAAGTAAAAATTTGTATACATCATATTCTTTCTAGATTTATATATGAAATTACATTAAATATATTATTATTATTATTATGCATTACTTCAAATTACTAGATTTTATATATGAAATTACATTAAATATATTATTATTATTATTATGCATTGCTTCAAATTAATTTTCCTTTTTTGGTTTCTCTTCTATCGTCTCATCATAAGTAATAAATGATAGGTCAATTCATGATAATTAATAATAAATTCAAAAGATGACCAATAAACTTAAAAGGATTAAAATAGAAAATTAGCATGTATTTGAAATTTATTGGTCATTTTTAATTTAAATAGACATTTCATCATGCAATTTAAAACTCAAATGTTAAGTTTTTATTTAAAATCAATGTTTGTTTATGACATTTCAACAAAATTTCAATTGTAAGTTGAAATTTTGATTTCAAATTCCAAATTCATCTAAAAAGTAGGATTTCAATTTCAAGTTTCTAATTTTAATTTTTTTAAAATAAAAAATTTGATTCATAAATTTATATT
>JACEIK010006633.1:19391-37801 GCA_018107945.1 Datura stramonium | reverse complement strand
GGTAGCCATAGATTCATCTAATAAGCTCATATCAACGCTAGACATGGGGGCCTTATCCTTCAACTATCTCATATCAGCCCGAAGAGACGCCACTACTTTCTCGACCACTTAAATTCTGGAACACAGCTTATTAAGGCTGTCAATAACGTCTTTCACCACATTCTTGATAGATCTTTGAATTAGGGCCAGGAGATTCTTGGACAACTTGGTAAGCAGATTTCATGGGCATATGTCATATCAGTCAATTTTTGGAGCCCATTTGGCCTAGAGGAAGGCGGTGGTGGTGACAATCTAGGAGGAGGTGCCTCCTCACAATCATGTCCTGATATTGTAGGATTAGGCTCATTAAGTTCCTGCCCAAGAGGGGGCACTCTCAATACTGAGGACTACAGGGCTCTCAGGGATGTCCAATGCATGCATTCTCCGCTTCTTGCTTTTGGGGGGCATTAACATCATCACTCCGGTAGTGGGCAAGCACGGTCATCGTCAAAATAATGGACCCTTGCTCTAGAACATAATTGGCTAATCAACACGGGGAATAACATGAAAAGATATGATTGTCTAGATTTCTTTTTAATCTGCACGAGGACTACTTCCCCGTAGTTTACATGCACTCCTGACATAATACAAGCTATCAGGATGGTAGCCTCAATTTGCACCTTCTGATCATTTTTGGATGGCATAAGGTGGGAGCAAATCAAATCCAGCCACATCTTGTCTTCAAAACAAAGATCTTTCCTGGGAATTTTTCCATCCAAGGTGGCCCAAGTCAACTACCTATTTACAATGATTCCAGCTACCCATTTGAGTTGGTGCCTCTTTGTTGCAATCCACTCTGTAAATTCAGTCCCCGGAGCAATTGGTTCCCTCTAGTAGATGGAGTTGATGGCATCGGGAGTGATATCTATTTATTTCCCCCGTACCATGACAGAAAAACACAGGAACCCATCTACCCTTCCCAAATGATTTACCGAGTCTTGTCTTGCTTGATATGAGGCATAGAACTCAAGCACTATGGTAGGGTAGTACCCTCCAGGTGCGTCCAAGAATGGAAGCCAATATCTAGCATCAAATTATTGGTTGATATTGGGGAACTCATCCCCTAGACCAACCAAATTGAAGCTTTTCTCTGATGTGAAGGACCGGCCATCCCAATATTTGATGAAATAGGGATTCATGCCCTCAATGCAGAAATAGAGGCTGTCTTCCGTATCAATAGAGACAGAAGTGTCATTGCTTTTGCCTTTGCCTTTTCCCTTGCCTTTGGTAGAAGATGTAGCTTTGTGGTTGTTCCTGTTGGAATTCAAGGTCTTTCATAATGATGTGAGTACCACGAAAACACAACAAAAATCTTTTTGTATTTTTCCATATAAAATACAAGAAGACATCTACAAGAATCTACGAAAAGAAAAGATTTAGAATGCAAAAAGAAAAAAGTAGCAAGAATTAAATTGCCTGTATCTGCGAGTCACTTGCGTTTCGCAGGCGAAGACCCGTGTCACACAGGTGAGACACAGATGCAAAACAAAACACTGGCAACTATTTTGGCCATCTACATTTGCATCTGCATTTCGCAGATGGAGATCTATGGCACGTAGGTGGAACACATGTGGAAGGAAGTGAGTCTGGAACTCCTGACCATTAGCTGCGCTGGACCTGCGTTCTGCAGAGAAACATCTGCTGCATGCATGTGCGTGGTAGTGTCTCAGCCTTCAATTTATAGATTTTCAACTCAAAGTTAGACTATATTGATTACATTCATTGTCTAACGGATACTCAGACTTCTTCAAATTACAAATCAACAAGCACCATAGTACCACATAACCAATAACAACTACTCAAAGACTTTCCTTAAGAAGGACATTACTCCATTTATCATCAAAAAATGCCGAGTACCACTCCTATCACTACCACAAACATCAATATCAATCACAACAACCCAAAATACTCACTAAGCATGATTAGTTTTCATCAAAATTATCAAGGACAATAAAATTCCAATTGAAACCACAAACATTACCAGCACAACTTGAAGCAACGATGATTTGCCTTTAAGAATGACGTCACCTTATCTATCATAGGGACAAATCGATCATAACACCTAAGTGGGTTACTCAGACTTCACTCTCAACTAAATTTCATCACATAATTCACCATACTAGTTATACAAAATCAAATGAATCAAGACTTCCCTATACATTTTCAATTTCATATCAACCCAACACATACCCTAAAAATTCCATTGCAAGACAAACATAAGGGGCACACACTAGGGAAATGGGGAGAATACAACTTTCATCCATGAACTATAATGCTCCACAAATATATAAAAATGGATTATTAGCAAATGAGCATACCAAAATAGAGTGAAAATTAGTGGGTGAGTGAAAATTTAAATCTTTGCAAAGCGACAATGGTCACCGATGGCAGCTCTGCATGGAGGTCTGGCGATTTGGTGAAGAGAAGAGTAAATAAAATATGAAAATGGAGGGTGGAGTGTGGGAAGTATATGGTATAAATGGAGAGGAAGTGGAGAATATGTGGGGAGTGAAAATGGAGAAAAAATGGATTAAAAGTCGGGATTATGGAGGTGGGAAAGGTGAAGGGTCGCGAGTCATATGCTGGGTTGGGCTGGTCAATCGGGTCAGTCAATTTAAAATCTTCATACATGCGTCTGTGCCTGCACATACATTTCACAGATGCAAACCTGCAACACACATGTGAAGTGTAGGTGATGGTCAGATCTGCCAATGTACTACTTTGGACCTGCGTTTCACATGCGTGCTGCAGATTCATGTCTGCATTTCACAAATGAGGCGCAAGTACATCTGTCACGGTCCGAGCATGGACCCAGGAACGCGACACCTATAACCATGAATGGCTCCAAGATAATCCATGGAAAAAACATAGCATATATACTTGATCATAACCTAGAAAAAAGAAATACTAAACATAACATAAGCGAAAGACTGAATATCATAAAGCATAAGCATAGACAACAAGACAACAATGTTAAACCATATAATACATAGCTGTCTGAAAAGGCTCTAATCATAGACGAGTTGATGGGAAAACACCCCCAACTAGCTTTACCAATATCTGAAAGCTAAAAGACATAAATGAAAGAAACATATGACAAAACTAATATTCTTGGATCATGAGCACTCACCAAAACTGGAACTAGAATGATTCGAAGAAGGAGCGAAGCTAACGTCGGGGCTGAGACTGATCACATGAACCTATATCATGAGCCAATATAGAATAGAAGTATGCGGTCAGTACCTTGAATGTACTCAGTATGTAAGGTATATAAAATATGCTAGTAAAATGATAGTTTGAAATCATGAGTATAAAGCAAGCTACGACATGAGAGTAAAGACAACATGCTAAAATCATGATCATGAGATAGTCATAAACATGAGTTATTTACATAAGCTAAAGCATAATGTCCAAAGTTTTGAAAGTAAAATCATATAGTTTAACATGTTTGAAAACATAAGTAAAAACTCATAATATGATCAATGGGTCAATTATATCATAAAACATGATATCATAATCCTGTACATGAATAGCTTAAAGCATGAGGAACAATGGAAGACTTCATCATAACTGACACCATTATTAATGAGCATATGATTCCCCAACTTTCTCGCTCAATTGGACAAAGCCTTCCTAAGCCATGCCAGGTCAAAGAACAATAAAGACATGATATCACTCGTGAGCCCTGTCGAATTGGGGGAAACACTCTCTAGAGAGGTCCCAAATATGAATATTACCTATGGTGGGATGCAGTTTTGAGACTTGAATGTGTTGAACCCCAACCTACTCGGTGCTAGGTACTACTCCCAAAACATGCATTGTTCTCATAGTCATAATCATGAACATGTTTGGTTTTACATGGGCTAGTTGAAAATATGAAAATCATAATCATACTGTTCATACGTGAACTAGCCATGAAATTATGTTTCTGAGTTGGTCATGATACATAAGCTTGAGATTCATGAAATTCATGCATACTTAAATAGATCTTCATAACTTGAAATCATGGCTTCATAAGCTTGAAATTCATAAGATCATACATAATTAAGTAAAATCATCATCATAAACTTGAAAATATAGATACATGAGCGATCTTAGTAGAAAACATGTAATCATAATCATAAATCATAAATTGAGTCATAAGAGAATTGAATCCGTAAGAGATTTCATGAGAATTAGGTCTAATTCTAGAATTTCATAAGATCATGTTTGGAGACTTGAATTCATAAGATAGAGGTGAAACTAGGAATGAGAGTAGAATAAATTTCCTCATTCATGACCCCACATACCTGGGCTTGGTGAAATTCTTGCTAGGGTTTGATGCCTAAGAGGTTGGAGGAGAAGGAGGACCTTGTTGCTTGAGGACTTGAGAGGATTGATCTTCAACTTAGAGGTGTTTGAGATATAAGGAGGGTTAGGAATGAATAAAACCCTAGAATATTCCCTCTTAAGAGATTAAATTAACTTAGTTTGGGAGTTAAGAACATAGAAAGTACGAAAATATCCTTAATGACTCAGCTTCAAAAATTATCCCGACAGACTTGATGGGTCACATAACGACCCGTTAGGACACATGACAGGTCGTTAAGTACCATCCATGACCACTGGATAGATTCTCCAATTTTTTAATCTTTTCTTGATGCCTCCACTTAATGATTCGTCACGACACAATGGATTAGTTAGCCAGTCGTCAAGACTCTCTAAAACATAAGTTTTCACCAACTTTGCACATCTAATGGATCATCTAACAAGTCGTTAGGTGGATTGATGACTCACCTGATGATTTGTTCTGTGATCAGGTGGAAGTTCAGCTATTTTCTCCATTTCATGCCTCGGGTATGATCTTAAAGACATTTAGGGTGTTACAACATCATTTTTGAACATTTTTATTCCAGGTATTCTGGATATGGCCTGCGCTACACCTGTGTGCTGCAGAATGGGACTTGAGTTTGCAGGTCCAGCGCAAGTGCCTTACCCTTATTTCTTCAACTTTTTGCCACATTTCAACTTCTTGCGTTCCTACATAAACCAAAAAAAACAAAGTGAAATAAATAAATTGAAAAACACTTTTGTTGCCTCCTAAGAAGGGCATTCTTTAACGTCGTAGCTTGACGATATCACCTAAATGGTCAACAGGGATTTGGAGGTTCGACCTCCTCATAAGGAACCTCCACCAACTCGTCCCTTGCATCAATCACTGCAAAACTCTGCAATCATCCAGAGGTTTCATCAGTTCGCATACATTGAATGAGACCTCATCGTCATCAACTATGAATTTGAGTTCTCCTAACTCAACATCCACTAAAGCACGTCTAGTAGCCAAGAATGGGCACCCTAAGATGATGGGAGCCTCAAGGTCCATGTCACAGTCCAACACCATCAAATTCGCCGAGAGGATGAATTTATCAACTGTAACCAACACATCAAAAAGTATCCCCGCCGACCATTTTATAGATCTATCTGCCATAAGAAACCTTATCAGATTAGGTCTAGTATCTCTCAAGCCTAGCTTCTTAAAATCACAAGGGGCATCAAGTTGATGCTTTCCCCTAGGTTGTATAAGGCCTTGTTAAACAGGTACACCCCAGTGGTGCATAGAATTGTGAAAGCCCCTGGATCTTCTCTCTTTGGAGATAAATTGCTAGCCATGATTGCGCTACAATGATGTGACACCTCTACTGTACCCACATTGATTACCTTCTTCTTCTTCTTCAGAAAATCCTTCATAAATTTAGCATATTCGGGCATTTAAATAATGCATCCACCAACGGGATATTCATGGACAATTTGCTAAATATATCAACGAACTTCTTGAACTGATTGTCCTCTTTCTTTTTCATCAACCTCTAGGGGTAAGGAGGTAGATATTTAGGCACCCGACCTTTAGAAATTGGAGCCTCCTCTCCTTCTTCATCATTACTCACAACTTGAGGAGGATTATCAACCTATTCCTCCTCCACCATCTTTTCATCATCAACTACCATAGGTGCACTTGGCACCCCATCTTTCAACTTCTCAACACTCTTTTTTGTACCAACATCCTCATTGGGCTTATCACCTGCACTCTCAACTATCTTTTCATTCCTAATGACAATTTTCATGCAATGACCATCACTCTCTGGGTTTGGAAGAGTGTCACTAGGAAGTGTGCCCTTCATTGGGGGGTTCACTTAAGCAGATAGGTGGTTCATTTGTGCCTCAAGGTGTTTTATTAATTCTGAGTGAGAGCTCACAATTTGAGCAAGGTTGGATAACTCACCCTTCAACTCTTTCACTCTGTCAGTCGATTCAACTCTTTTCAACACCCGAGACAACATTCTTTAATTTTTGAATTCTCGAGATCACTAACACTTGTTTGTGTCGGAGCCACATCATCCTTTAGAGTAGGTGTGTATGGATTTGAGCTTCAGTGATTATATCTATCACCCTCTTTCTCATGCTCCCAATCTCTCCATTGGCCATCACGATCCCTCCAACCTTGATTTCCATCACGATGATGCTAAGTGCCTTGATTTTCACCTTGGTACCCGGACAAGAGCCCATCATTTGGCTCGTCATATATTGACTCTCTTAATCAATCTAGCATATGGAGCATCATTCTTAAAGGAGTTAATCCCTTGGGCTCTAATAGCATTTGAACTTTTGGTTCCGGAACCCATCACATGCTTAGCAAGCAACTCCATTGTGTCATCATTTTCGCCAAGGTCTCATACCTATCTTCATCCTTTCTTCTCATGTCACTCATTATTTAGTTCGAAGGTACACTTGAGGACATCTCGATATCCCTTGTGTGCCATGATCGATTTGTATTTGTCATTCTATCAAAAAGGTCCTTTGCAAGTCCGAAGGTTTGATCCGTGATTGAACCACCAGCTAGATTATTCACCATAAACTTATTAATTGAGTCAAGTGGATGGTAGAAACTTGTAAAAGCACTCCATCCTGCAGCAAGTGGTTTGGACGTATGTCCACTTTCTTTTTAAATCTTAGCCACACCTCGTGTATTGATTCTATTGGGAGTTGCCGGAAGTTTGTGACGTCATGAAATTATAGCATCCTAGAGGGTAGAAAGAACCGATCAAGAAGCACCTCCGTCAACTCATTCCACGATGTAATAGACTTGAGAGTTAGCTCCTCCAATCAAGCTGTAGCATCTCCAATGAGAGAGAATGGGCAAAATCTTAGTCGGACGGACTCTTGGCTGATATTTAAAATATTGAATGGCTGGAAGATTTCAATAAACTTTCTTAGAGTTCGGTTGGTATCCTTGCAATCAAGGCTAGGAAACAATCCTTTCATCTGAATAAGATGAAGCATGATGCTAGAAACATGGACTGCATTCCCTACCGGTGGAGGTAGGCGAGTAGCACCAGCCAGATCATGAGCCACCGGTTCATCCTACATATCCATAAATCCATCCACACTAGTAACACCACTAGTGTGGATCATATTTATCCTATTCAAACAACAAAAAGAACAAAATAATGTATAAGAAAACAAGATGCAACACTAATGTGAACCAATAAACAATTAATGTCAATAAAATTTCAATTCCTGACAACAACGCCATTTTTGATAATATCCAAAACAACTCTCCCGTTAGGGAGGTGGCTACAGTCGTCGCAAAACAAGTAACCCAACAAAGAATTAGGGTTGAATCCACAAGGATTGGAGGTTAGGTTAACCAAACGTCCTACATTAATTCACAAAAACGCGCATCATGTCCAAACAATAGAATAAAATTTAGGGGAATAGGTTGAACACCTTCAAATGTAAACTTAAATCAAAGAAAGGGATACGATTGTTTCTAGCAAGACGAGAGACTAGGGGTATGCATTTGATGGGGCATCAATTTGATAGGTATTGACTAAGAGCCTTAGATTCAACTAGTGCATGAATAATCTTGGCTTTGGTCTATACTCTAAGTTTCTCAACCAAAAGAGTGTGTCTACTTTGGGTTTTCTCAAATCCCAAAGCAAAAATATAATAACTCATGCTTAAGAACCAAATGAGTCGGTAAATTACCAACTCATCACTAGTGCTGATAATAAGTATATAGGCATACTCTGAAGAACATTTTTTATCAACAAGATTTACCACCATAAGATAAATGCCTCCCCATCCAGTTCTGTAATTTATCCTTACCTTTTTAGTTAAGTCATTGTAGCACACCTTCTTCTTTTTGTAATGAAAAATAGGACAACCTAAATATTTCAAAGGAAATGAGCTTTTTACAAATTCGGTGATCTCTTCAACATCTTGTTCTAGATCAGCGACTGCTTTCTTGAAACATATAGAAAGAGCTCTTGTCTTTGTTAATTAGTTGCCCTGACACAGTTTCATACTCTTGTAAAGTGTCCATGACTAATTCAAGTGATCTTTTGTCTGCTAAAGTAAATATAATGGTATCATCAACATAGGCCAAGTGATTAAGTTTGGCACTCCACCTTGGCATTTCATATCCCCTATAATCTCTATTCTCTATTAAAGAGTTCCAAGCTCTTGTTAAGACTTCTGCAATAATGATAAACAAGGCTAGCACTAAAGGGTCCCTCTGCTTGACTCCTCTTATTAAATAAACAATTCATGACTTTGACTATTTAATAAGATAGAGTATAAATTATTAGCAATCAGCCTCCCGATCAGGTCTACAACAATCTCATTAAAACCTATTTTTCTCATAACCCTTGTCAAATATAATTATGAAACTCTATCATAAGCCTTGGTCATGTCCAGTTTGATCACCACATTTTCTGGTATAGGTATCAACCACAAGTCGTGAGATCTATCTAAGACTCATACCAAGGAACCATGGAAAAGACCAGAAAATGAGAAGACTGGCATAACTCAAGGTAGGAGAAGGAGTCACGGATCATTGAACTGAGTTACGAGTCGTACCAAGCCATTTGTGAAAGTTAATAGAGGATGCCAACAAATGTAATTTCAATCCATGGGAAGATTGTACGACTTGTAGGTTCTTGATATGAGTCGTACCAAAAGTGAATACTTAGCCAGATTCAACAGAAGCTAGCTAATGTATGAGTCAAGGTACGACCCATAAAATCCTGTTACAGGTCGTATGTGAAGGGGGGGATAGTTTTTGGTGGTCTCACTATTTAATTAGGAGAAGGTTCCAATTATTTGTATAAATACTTTTAAGGTTATTTTCAGTAAAAAATAGCAACAGATTAGCGAGGAGAACATTAAGTTTTTCATTGAGAGACAAGTTGTTGTTAATTTTACTTCAAGTATTGGACATTTTCTTGCTTTGATCTCTTCCTTGTTCTTGAATTATTCAACATCAATTCTTGCAATAATCAAGAAGGTTTTCTTTTCAATCATCTTTGTAAGTATTTAATTATGTGTTTGTCTATGAATGCTAATAATGATCTTACAATCATGAGAGGTAAAACCTCCACAACTAGGTTGTGGGAACCATGGTGAATTAACGAACTAGGATTGCACAAAGTGATTATAAACCAATATTAAATACTTTTATTGTATTCTCTTCATCTTTAATATTTCTTAATGAAGCGCAACGTTAAGACTTTCCCGAATTCTTTACTTGCTTGAACCTAGAGAAGTAGAGATTAGGAAAAGAGAATTATAGCAAAGCCTTGATCTTTATGGGTCATTGTATGACTTGAGCTTTGATCGCATGATAGTTAATTTGGGACAAAAGTTGATAATGATTGAATTGAAATCGCTCATGAGACCTAACCCGGTGATTGAGTATAGTCATCCAATATGGACGAACTAGTCATTTGGATGAACTCTAGTTATCAATTCTACAAGTAAGAATTGGGATAGATCACAAGTGTAAACCCAAAGTAGTTATGAAACCATGGGGGAACACTTACCCTAGTTAATTGCAAATCTTGATAAACAACAACCAATTTTCAATCTTGTCTTATAATTATTTTTTTAAACCCCCCTTTTGGAGATAACATACCTAAAAGCTAAAATACATGTGTTATTCTATATCTTGACCATATTCCCGTGGGATTGACCCCAACTTTTGTTGGGTTCTTTATTAACAACGTCTGCTTCATGCTTTATTAGGAGGGTGAGTTTTAGAGTTATCAAAAAGTGGTGCTGTTGCCGGGGAATACGACTTAAGATTAGATTAATTGCTTGTGTTTAACTTTTAGTTGTTATTTCCTCATTTACGTTTTCTTTTTATTTTTGACACCAACAGGTTGTCTCTTGGTGAATGCTAAGTACTCGACGGAGTGGAAACCCCATGATTCCTCTTGATCCTGAACTAGAGAGAACACTGTGGAGAATGGAGAACCTTGAGAAAAGAGAGGCCCATCTTGCTGAAGAAGCTACGCAAGTTGAGCTAGCTCGGCAAGCTGCACTTCAGGATGCCGAGGATGCTCGAGATGAAGTTGTGAATGCTGGATGCCATGGAAGAGGCAATAGAGGCCAAATATATGCTCCTTAGTTCTTTGATGAGGATGACCCTGATATTAATGAAGTTGGGTCAACTGGAACTATCATACCACCACCTTTGCCTACTGGGGAAAAGTTTGACATTACTAGCACCATGATATAGTTGTTGAATATGAAATGGGTGTTTAGTACTGATGCAACTAATGATGCAAACCTGCACTTGATGAACTTCATTGGAATATGTAAGGCATATAGGTTGCCCAGTGTAAGTCAGAGTGCAATAAGGTTGAGACTTTTCCCCTTCTCTCTTTTTGAAAATGCTACTCTATGGTTATCGAAGTTTCCCAATGACTCCATTACCAACTGGAGGGAGCTTAAATAGGCTTTTCTATAAAGGTTCTTCCAACCCTTTAAGATGCTACATCTTAAGGATGAGATCTATAACTTTCGACAACTGAAAATAGAGGCAGTTCATGAAACCTGGTTGAGATTTTAAAAGAAGCTAACCAAGTGCTCGAACCATAAAATTCTAGATGACAGTTTGTTAGAGATTTTTTACAGGTCCTTGAATAACAGCACAAAAGCTATAGCAATTACCATTGCGGGAGAAGCACTGATGAGTCACACATGGGAGCAAGCTGCCATTATTCTTGACAGAGTGACTAAGACTAACTGGACTTGGCATACTAGAGAAGTAGAAGCAGTTGCAGATATGTATGCTATTTGTATGACCGCAGATCAAAGCAAAAAGGACGAGTGTGATCAGGAACTAACTCATATGCGGACATCATTAGACCTGCTCACGATGCATATTATGGGTGTTGGATCTTGAAAGGTAAATGCAGTGTGAGCTCAGGGCCAGTAACTAGGGCAGGAGCATTCAGATTCTAAGGAGGAGGCAAACTTCTTGGACAATCAGGTGAGGGGTTTTCGGGCCAACGCCCAAGGATCTGGACAAGACACTTGGCGCCAAGGTTCCAAAGATCAATTTAAGAACCAGTATGGGGACAACTACAACTGTAATGGGTAAAGGGATAGGAACCGAGGTCGTGAGGGAGAGGGAGAATGGAGAAAAAATGATGGTTATCACAACAACCATACAGGTTTGCATGTTCTTCCTAATGCACGTGAGGGTGAGACTAGACCCTCAAGATTGGAGAACATGATGGCTGAGATGCTCAAAAAGGTAAAATTCACTAATGATCAGCTGAGGGACATTTAGGAGGATATTCGCGTATGAACCGAAAAGTTGAATCCCATGCAACTGCGATAAAGCAGATTGAGAAGCAACTGGGATAGATGTTAGCATCCCTAAACCAGAGGCATAAGAGAACACTTCCTAGCAACATAGTGTAGAATCCAAAAAATGATAGTCGTTGTATGGCTGTGATGACTAGGAGTGGAAAGACCATAGTTAACTCCCCTCTGCTGGTTGTAGTTGAGATGGAAAGACAAAAGGAGATTGATCTTGGTGAGGACGATGAGGTTGCTGAGCATGAGCTCACATGTGAGGCTGAGTTGACTGGGGCTCCAGTTGGTTCAAGGAGTTTGAAGTTGATAATGGTAAGAAGCAAGGGGGCACGCAAATTTATAAGACTATTCCTCGACCACCGCCACCATTCCCTCAAAGGATGAAGAAGAAGACAGAAGATGTTAAGTTTCAAAAATTCCTCTCTATGCTTAAATAGTTACCGATGAAGATACCATTGGTCAAGGCATTGGAGCAGATGCCTGGATGTGCCAAATTTATGAAGGACCTTGTGACCAAGAAGAGGTTTGTGAGCTATGAGTCATTAGGTAACTTGCATCACTGCAGTACCATAGCTTCACGGGTCCTTGCTCAAAAGAAGGAGGATCTAGGTGCCTTCACCATTCCATACACAATTGGTGGTTTTGAGTTTGTGAAGGCACTTTATGATTTAGGTGCAAGCATCAACCTAATTCCATTAGCTGTATTCAAACTACTAGGCTTAGGAGCCCCCACACCGAAATCAATGCGACTATTGATGGCATAACGTATAGTTAAAAGGCCAGTAGGGATCTTAGTTGTTGTTCTTGTCAAGGTGGACCATTTTATCTTCCCAGCGGACTTTTTAATCCTTGAGCACAAGGTTGATTTTGATGTCTCCATTATTTTGGGGTGACCATTCCTATCCACTGGGAGAGCCTTGGTAGATGTGGAAGCTGGCTAAATAAACTTCAGGCTAAATAAAGAGGAGGTTATTTTTAACATCTGTCGATCATTGAAGAAGCCAAGTGAGTTCAGCGTTGTATCAACAATTGATGATGATTCCGAGTTTTTTGATGAAATTTGAGTAGTCAAGAGACTTACATCATTCCGTGACGTTAAATTAGGCGCTGCATGAGAGGCAACCTATGAAAGGTGAAGTCTGAGTAGCCACAGGTATTTCCATTTTCCCTTATTCATACATATTTTATGCTTCGGGGACGAAGCATGTTTTTCAAAGGGGGGTGTACTTGAATTTTGAAAATTTTGAATTCATCCGAGGGTTTTTCTTACCGTGTTTCTTTTCCCTCGGGCATGCTATCTAGTAGAACCAACATATTTAGGTTTTTTTTATTTAATTAAAAGCAGCTTACAATTACTTTGTAGCCAATAATTGTACTAGTTTAATGTTTTTGAAAAAATTAACCCTGTTTGAAAATTTTGTTTTGATGTTAGATGTGTAGTTAATTACAATTGCATGACTTCTGTGGATATTTGTATGTCATTTAAATTATGAGAATGAGTAGTTTTAGCTTAGCTGTGCATGAACTGGATAGGTAGATTCAATGCAAACTGGTGTCATGAGTGAGTGAGGATGTATACTTAGTTCAATACTACGTAGAGGATTTAGAACTTGCCCGATTGGTCTTTGCATAGATTTTAGGATAGTTAATTAGGAGATGATCACAGAATGTTATTGATTTTAGAAACTTTAGCTTAAATTACCATGAGTGAGTGAGGATGTATACCTAGTTCAATACTGCGTAGAGGATTTAAAACTTTCCCAGTTGGTCTTTGCATAGGCTTTAGGATAGTTAATTAGGAGATGATCATAGGATGTTGTTGATTTTAGCCACTTTAGATTAAATTATACTACAAAATGATGATGAATCCCTTGATCCTAAGTTTGAGCCTTATATTGACAATTTTTCTATGATTAACCCTTAAGTGTACCTATTTATAATAAAACTGTTTTGGCCCTGGTCCCTCCTTGGATATTGTGAACCTCAACCCAGAAAAAATACCTAAGTTGAGGGTGGCTATAGTAGGGGTGCATAGATTGTGGGTAGGTGAAAAAGAAAAAAGGTTAAAGATGAGGTGTGGTGTGACAAGAAAAGAAAGAAAAAAGAGCTAAAAAAGATCATAGGTCCCACGTGACCAACAACACACAACTAACTATGAATTGTAGCCTACAAACCTCTAAGAGTGAGATATTGGTCCGTACAAGGCCCCGACCGACCCAAAAACTATACATCAAAAGACAGGAAAACCTCTAATATCTGGCAACTCCTAAATAAAGGAGCTAACCAATTTGCTGACTCTGAATAGCTGCTAAGGAGATCCCGAAACCTGTCTGTCCAAACCTACAGGCTAGTATTTAGCGCCCCATACGAGGGCATCAGTATAATATATACCGAATATGTAAGGAAGTAATAAAAGCGGAATAGAAGTTGATAAAGGAACTGAAAGTAATCAGTAACAAGGATAAGAAGTTAACCTATATGATCTCACAATTACGAATTATAATAGCAGATACTGTTCAATCAAGAACCTAACGGGGCCTCCTTAAGCCTGAAAGGTGCAAATAACACAGAGTAACCTACTTGGGCCCCTATAAGCCTCGACAAGTACAGTTCAATCTATATACCCCTAACGATATTGTTATGTCCCCGCAGGTGATTGTAACCAAAACATACTCAGCCTCTGAGACTGTAACTATGCCCTCTGGGCTCTTCTAACTGTGTTTGAGCCCTATAGGCTCCTGTAACTCCACCTCAAGCACATAAGGCTCTATCGAGGGTCAGTAATGTCGCTACGACATAAAGGAAGTCCATAAGTGAATAGAATTCAATACAACCCTATAGGCCTCAATCTAGTCCTTTCAGACATCATATAACTCTTGTGAGCAATCTGTAGCCCCATAGGCAATGCGACAATTTAGTAATCTCGAGGTCATTTAACGGGAGACCAAGTTGAGTATGGTCAATCCCAACAAGGGGTACTACGCTATAACCTCAAATCTATTCATAGAAGCTAACCACAACATGTGTAATCTCAAACTACTACAAAGGTACAGGTCATATTAACTATATGACGAGAATAACTTGCCGAAGAGGTTAGCTTTAAGATACCTCAATTGCCGACTTCTACTCAACCGACCCTGTTTCAACCTAGAATCGGTAATCCCTCCAAATTGTAGCTCTCATGCCGATGGAGTAAGGCTGTTCTTAACTTAAGAAAGTGGTCAACAACCTCATTCATAAATCACAACGACCACAAGTCATAATCCTTCCAATTCGGCCAAAAGCTTATGAATTCCAGAGATTTTAGAAGGTAGAAATACTTACTTATCACTTGTAGACGTTTAGGACTTAATTAGAAGTTATTTCTACGACTTCTACCCAACATGACTCCATCAAACTGGGTCAATTTTAAAACATTCTTCGTAGGTCTAGGAATCACTACCCAAGAAGAATTAATTATAGAAGATGATTTACAGCGTAATTCGACTTCTAAATGATGAAATCCTCGTGATAAATCACCTCATGCCATAGCTCTATGATTTAGGAACTATTTTATGAAATAAATATTTTACACATAAACATATATATAGGGAGGTGGTGGTCAGGGGTCCGCAACGCGCCTCCCATCACACTGGAGTAGGGGTGCAGCGCGCCGCTTCGTGCGTGGGAAGGGGTGCGCAGCGTGGCGCCTGTAGCGCCTGTTCCCAGCTCCTTCGACTCGCTCACTCTATAACACACTTGCGCGTCCTACTTTTGAGCCTTCTCTCATATGTTCCATACTGTAAACACTATCAACAAGCGCACACACACGTCAGTTAGTCAATGACAACTTACAGGGTGTAACATCATTCCCCCCTTAGGGACATTCATCCTAGAATATAATCTAATCTTAAGAGACTCAGTTCTTAGGCTTTGCTAGAATCTTTTTGGAAAAGTCTCCCCTATAATGTGGACTATCCGAAAACCTAAAACGTAGAAAATTCCAACATAGGTGTCTCAAAGGATGCAGGCAACAACTATAAAATATAACTCCACAACAAATAAGTGAGAAATCAGCAACAATGATATCAAAATCGATAAACCAATATCTAACTAACTATCTCACCTCAACTATATAATCTGAGTCTGTGCTATCGTCAAGGGGTCTGAAACAAGTGCGGGTATCTAGACCTTATGTCATCCTCAGATTCCCAGGTCATCTCTTCAACATTTTTGTTTCTCCATAAGACTTTAACGAAGGCTACATCCTTGGTTCTCAATCTACGGACATGTCGGTCTAGTATAGCTATTGGAGTCTCCTCGTAGGACAAATCCTCTGTGACCTGAACATCCTCAACTGGGTCAACCCGAGATGGGTCTCCTATGCACTTTCGTAGAATTGATACATGGAATACCGTATGAACAGATTCTAGCCCCGAAGGCAATTCTAACTCATAAGCCACTTGGCTTATCTTTCAGAGGATCTGATATGGGCCACTGAACCTAAGGCTAAGTTTTTCCTTCTTGCCAAATCTCATAACACCTTTCATAGGAGAAACCTTCAGGAATACGCAATCATCAACATAGAACTCTAAGTCCCTACACTGTGTATCAGAATAGGACTTCTGACGACTCTAGGCTGTCAATAACCGCTCCCTGATGAGATTAACCTTCTCTTCAGACTAATGTATTATGTCCGGACTAATTAACCCTGACTCACCTACTTCAAACCATTCGATGGAGGATCTACATTTCCGCCCATATAAATCCTGGTAAGGCGCCATCAGAATGGCAAAATGGTAACTGTTATTATACACAAACTCAATAAGAGGTAGGTGCTCATCCCAACTTCCTCTAAAGGCTAGCACGCACGCCCGTAACATGTCCTCGAGTGTCTGAATTGTGTGCTCAGCCTGGACATCTGTCTGGGGATGAAAGGTTGTACTTAAATTAACCTGCCTCTCAAAACCCTTTTGAAATGATTTCCAGAATCTTGTTGTGAACTATCCCCCTCTATCAGATATGATAGACACTAGCACACCATGCAGTCGGACTATCTCTTTGATATATAACTCCGCATAATATTCAGCTGAAAACATAGTCCTGACTGGCAAGAAATGAGCTGATTTCATCAGCCAATCCACAATAACCCAGATAGAGTCAAATTTACGCTTGGTGTGAGATAAACCTGCAAAAAAATTCATATTGATTGCTTCCCATTTCCACATAGGTTCGACTATCTCCTGAGTTAACCCGCCAGGTTTCTGATGTTTAGCTTTTACCTGCTGTCAATTGGGACACTGTGCTTCAAACTCAGTAATACCTTTCTTCATCCCATGCCACCAATAAATCTTTTTTATATCGTGGTACATTTTCATTGCACCCGGATATAGAGAATATTGAGAATAATGTACCTCTGCCATAATCTGCTGACGAAGCCTTGCCACATCTGGAACACAGAGTCGACCTTTGAATCTCAATACGTCGTCTCCCATAACCTCAAAGGCCAATAATTCACCCTGCTGAACCTTGCTTTTGAGATGTACAAGGCTAGGGTCCTCATACTGTCGCTCCTTCGCCTCTACAACTAGATATGACACAGAAGTATTCTGGATCACAACCCCACTATCATCTGAGTCCAACAATCGGACTCCCAAACTAGCCAACTAGTGTAGCTCTCAAGCCAATTTTCTCTTTTCTGGCCGCCCATGGATCTGCGACTAAGGGCATTAGCTACATTGTTAGCTTTCCCCAGATGGTACAATATGTCGATATCATAATCCTTCAGCAACTTAAGCCATCAACACTGTCGCAAATTTAGCTCTTTCTGCTTAAAGATATATTGGAGGCTCTTGTGATCAGTAAAGATGTCTACATGAACTCCATATAGGTAATGCCTCCAAAAAACTGCAGCTATTTCTAAATCATGGGTGGGGTAGTTCTTCTCATGCTTCCTTAACTGCCTCTATCACGATCCGAACATAGACCCAGATCGAGACATGTGACAAAATACCCCGAGAGGCTCCAAGTCGACCCATGGCATGAACGTAACATCTAAACTCAACATTATAAAGTGGAAATATAACATACATAATAGCGTAAGTCGGCATAAATATATCAAGCTAAAACTGAATCAACAACAACAAATTGGTTTCTACATAATGTCTGAAAAACCTCTAACATAATTGATGAGCTGATGGGACAGCATCCCTAACTAGCTTGACAAACTTTGAAACGGAAAGAACATAATCAACTATAGATGACTGAACGTCCTCAAAGGATGAGGACTCACTAACGCCGGTTGGACAAGTCTGAGAGGGAAGCAGGGCTAATGATGCGGCTGAGACTAATCCCTCGGACCTGTATCATGATACAATACAATATAGAGTATGCGGCCAGTACTTAGAATGTACTGAATATGAAAGTTAAGTAAAAATGGGTAGTTAAAATGCATAAAAGTTCATAAGAGTAGGACAACGTGATCATAAAGTAAATATTATAATGTAAACATAAGGCTCAAGGTTTTCAAAGCATTCATAAATTAGTCATAATCAAAATCGTAGGAGAAAAGTTTCATTAAAACATGACTTGAGCCAAAGTAACATAAACATAATCATGCATAAATCATGAGGAACAATGGGAGGACTCACCTTAACCGACACTATCATGATAGAGCTTTACATGATGCCCCACTATTTCGCCCAAGTGGTCAGGACCGTCCTCGGCTTGCCAGGCAGGGGGACGTG
>JACEIK010006632.1:9499-78410 GCA_018107945.1 Datura stramonium | reverse complement strand
TAGAGGAATGGGTCCAGTCCCTGTGGGTTCGACATTCCGGTTCTTAAAAAGAGCCACTATATTACTTGCACGACCCGTACACTTGCGGGCACGTCATCAGGGTGCACCAGTTCTCTTTGTCTGAAAGAAAGATGGTTCTCTTTTTATGTGCATTGATTACCGACAATTGAATAAAGTTACCATCAAGAACAAGTATCATCTCCCCAGTTTTGATGATTTGTTTGACTAGCTTCAGGGTGATAAGCACTTTTCAAAGATAGACCTCAGATCCAGATACCATCAGCTCAGGGTTCGAGAGAGACATTTCGAAGACAGCTTCAGGATGCGGTATGGTCATTATGAGTTTGTAGTTATGTCTTTTGTACTAACGAATGCTCCTGCAGCTTTTATGGATTTGATGAACAGGGTATTCAAGCCATACTTGGATATGTTCGTGAATGTATTCATAGATGACATCCTTATATATACTGTTGAAGCGAGGAGGAGCATGTCGCTCACTTGAGGGTGGTGTTACAGACTTTGAAGGATCATCAGTTGTATGCTAAGTTCAGCAAATGTGAATTTTGGTTAAACTCAGTGGCATTTTTTGGTCATGTGGTGTCAAGTTAGGGTGTACAGGTAGATTCGCAAAATATAGAGGCGGTGAAGAATTGGCCTAGCCCGGTGAATCCTCGGATATCAGGAGTTTCTTAGGTTTAGCTAGGTATTATCGGAAATTTTTTTGAGGGGTTTTTATCCATTGTAGACCCATTGAATAGGTTGACCTAGAAGAAAGTGAAGTTGCAATGGTTAGAGGATTGTGAGAAGAGCTTCCAAGAATTGAAGGCTCTACTCACCTCAACACCGGTATTAACCCGACCCGAGGGTACCGATGGGTTTGTGGTATATCATGATGCTTTGAGGATCGTCCTTGGTTGTGTATTGATGTAGCATGGTAAGGTTATAGCTTATGATTCCAGGAAGCTGAAGGCTCATGAAAAGAATTACCCGACTCATGATCTCGAATTAGCGACAGTAGTATTTGCCTTAAAGATTTGGAGAAACTATTTATGTGGGATCCATGTGGATGTGTTCATGGACCACAAGAGCCTACAATATGTGTTTACCCAGAAGGATCTAAATCCATGTCAAAGAAGGTGGTTGGAGCTACTCAAGGATTATTATATGAGTGTCCTCTACCACTGGGATTGGGTGAACCATGTCCTACCATAGTGACATTGCAGCTTGCGGATCAGACTCTAGCCTATCCTAAGGGAATCATTGAAGATATCTTGATTAAGGTAGGATCTTTCATCCTGCCAGTGTACTTTATAATCTTGGACTATGAGGAAGATGCATTAGTTCCCCTCATTCTAGGGAAAGGATTTTTAGCCACCACCGTCGCGGTCATACATGTTCAGTTGGGAAAGATGTCTATGAGAGTAGATGGTTAGGAGGTAGTGTTTGAAGTGTTCAGAGCAACATGAATGCCACCTCACTATGAGGACTTCAAGGTGAAGCCAATGGGAGAACTTTGAGTTTGTAATCAGTTAGTGGAGGAGGAAGTGCTATACGAAAGTTTAGCAGATCCTTGGTATGGTTATAAGTCCACTCGAATGAAGGAGTGACGGGGACCATAATCCTGCTAAGAAATTAAATTAGGCGCTGCATGGGAGGAAAACCATGAATGTTGTGCCACGACTATAAATAAGGCGTTTGGTGGGAGGCAACCTATCCTTTTTAATATTTTGTATATTTTTATTTGTTTTGTAGAGACAAACAGGGTGTAAGAGGCAAGAAAAAGTTGGGACATTGAGCTAAAAAGTGTAAGTCTGGGGCAAGACACCTGGCATGGGAGGTCAGTAGTTAAATCCTAGAATAAAAAAAATTGTCAACTGAGGCAACAGGTGGCGCGCTGCGCCGGCCCCTATCTCCAGAGAAAGTTTTTTTCTAAGTCTGTGGTGAGATGAAGAGGGCGCGTGCTAGGGGTTATCTGGACGAAATTTATTGGTCAATTTGAGTAATTATTGACTTAAAATACCTTAAAATTACATAAAAGCCCATGCCCCACCTTTTATTTAAAGTCCTATTCATCCTTTTCCCTCAAAAAGTTGAAAAACAAAAAGCAAAAAGTTCTCTCTCTCCCCCATAAAGCCGTAGCTCCCATTTCCTCTCCCCTCCAATTTTGTCTTCTCCAACAAGTTGGTGAAGCTCTCATCTTCAACTCAAGTAGGTATATTTCTTCTACCTTGTTTGATTAATGATGCAAGCATTCTTCCATACCATTCATCCCCATGATTTAGAACCCAAAATCATAATTGTTGGTGACAAACTTGAATTTCATGTTTTGGGTTTTATAAGCTTAAAGTCTTAAATTCTTCCATAGTTGTATGTTATCTTTGTTGGGTAGCTTGATTATTGGTTGAATATAGTGATTTGAACTTGTGGGAATGATGAGGTTGGTGAATAGAATTCTTGAATGTTGGTGGGTAGGTGCATTAAGTGTATAGAGAGAAAGTGCATGAAGCTTTGAATTCTTAAATGTGATAAATGCTTGAGTTGGTGAAGTTCTTGATTAATTCATGTTGAATAGTAGTAAATTGTTTATTTTTGGCTAATTGAATTAAATATTGTTACTCCATTACATGAATTACTTGAATTGTGAATTGGAGAAGGAAAGTGAGAGGGATAGCCTAGATGACACATTCTTGATTAAAGGCTAAAAGCTAGAGGAGAGTTGAAAAGAAAGAAAAATTCATGAACTTGATGTAGTATGGATTATTGAATTAAAATTAATTGTTGAGATTGGATGATGGGGAAGTCTTTAGTACCCTATAGGAAAAATTCTCACATATATGCTAGAAAATTAAGTGTGAGGTGAATTTGCACCTTCAATACTTATTTGTTAGTCATTTGGTTCACAAACTTATTTTGTAAAGTTCTTGTTTTTTTCTTGATAGGTACCATGGCACCAAAAGGCAAGGAGGTGGTTGTTGCGGATCAAAGCCTCAATAGGGTAGACCAGGCAAAACGGGATCTAGTTCTTTGACTTCCAAAGCAGGCCCCGCAAGGAGATTTGGAGCAAAAGCGGTAGAGCCTCACGAGCTTACTTGGTTTAATACTCAAAAGAAGCCAAGTATGTACATGAGAACTGGATAGATGAAGGCCTCTTGGCACTTGAGTTCCTTGTTATTTGGGACAAAATACGTGAGTTGGGAGCTGGCAATATCTTTAATGAGCCAGAGAGGTGCAATCTCACTTTGGTGAGGGAATTCTACACAAATTGGGACACCTCATTCGAAGAGAGCACTAAGGTCAAGATCAGAGGTCAGATGGTGTGATTCACAGCTAAAAGGTTCAATTCCCTCTTAGAGACACCTGCAGTAGACCCTTCGAAGTGTTTGATCTTGGTTGAGAAGCTTCCATACAGAGATGTTAGCCACACTTGGTTTGGTGAGCACTCATCTGCCCGATAGGCGAGGGATCATAATGGAACCCATTCCACACTTGTGTTTGCTTATTTAAATAGGGAGGCAAAGGTGTGGTTGTAGCTGGTTTGTGCTATCTTTCTTCCTAGGACACATTTGACAAAGGTGACTCACAAACGGATTGTCTTGGTGTACATATTGATGAAGGGGATACCGATTAATTTTGGTGTTATGATTCATGAAAATATGAGGAGATCAGGAGACAGTTTGTCACGAACCGAGTCTATACCCTGGATGAGACACTATACTTGGTGCCAAAGTAACCCCAAGCTAACCCATGGTCTATCATTCCACTGGTAAACTGAGTAAATATAAGCTGAAGCTTTAAATAAATAAAACCATTTGAGAAAACTGATTTGACAAGAGTCAGTACATCTGAAAAACAATACTGAATATCTATGTCTATGTTGGAAAGCCAACTACTAAATGATTGATGGAACAATCCCCCAGCTAACTCTAAAATATGACGGAAAAGAACCAACTGAAAACAAATATCGTCCTTGGAAGATGATAACTCACCAAACACTGCTGCTGATATCATCGAAGGGATCTACTAACAATGTAGGGACTGAGAACCTGCACCCGTATCATGATACGATATAACATGGAAAGTATGCATCAGTACTTTCAATGTACTGAGTAAGTTAGAGATACAATAAGCATGAAAGAGATAGTAACTGAGCTGAAATAACATGAAATGACCAACTGCGTACTGTAAACTAATAAAGCTGGACTATAACTGATCTGGCCAATAATAACCCTGGCTGATGGTCATAAATATGTCCTGTATCTTAGATAATGAACTGATCTAAACTTAACAGAACTGAACTGAACTGAGACCGTACTGACTAGTGGGAGAATCTATAACCTACATATAACCGCGTGAGCTAAACAAGGAGTTCGATGTATACGCCCCATCGATAGGACCCAATATACCATTCCAGGTTATAAAGGCATGGACTGTGTGATCATTGTCTAGGCCCATTTGGAAAAAAATAACCTACGATGGCAATGTTATTTTGGGAACCTGGGTGTGCTGGAACCCCGACCCTCTCGGTACTAAATCCTACTCCCATTTGATAGTCCTAACATGACTCCCACTACCCAGTTGATAGCTCGAAGCTGGTGCCCTATACTAATTCAGGGATACTTATCTGGAAGTACCTTGAGAGTCTTTTCAAACAGAATACTGTAACTAGTGTTGTAAGACTAGTTAGAGTTGTTATCTGGAAGCATCATAACCGTTTGTAGAATAAACTGATAACTGATAACTGGGAGGTATTACCGACACCTCAAGATTTGACTATAGTTAAACTGATCAGCTGATATTTCTGAAAAATACTGAAGGTACTAACATTTTGACTGAGACTGAACTAGCGTGCAACTAACTGAGAATTCATATGATAATAATAACATGGGAATTTCAACACTGATAGAGTTAAGCAACATTTATATTTAGTCAATTATACAAGACCCACTTTACTACATTCCAGAGCTAGGACTAAAATCATCATAATTCATGTAAGGAGACAATGACCAGAATTATTACATACAACAACCCTCAATATTCATGAGAATTATAACAGGAAGAAATTCCATAATTTATTGATGATTTAACCCTAACAATGAACTTAAGAGCTAGAACTGATTAGAAATTATGAATGGGTTTTGGGACACAGGGGAAGAACAATCCCCTTATTGAATTCCCACATACCTGGTGAAGGATTCCCAGAGAAAACCCTTGAGAATTTTAGAAGAAAAAGTCAAAACCTTTGCCATGATCTGTGCTTCCTGACTGAGTCTTTATGTTCTGACTTTGAGGGAGTGAGAGGAATGAAGAGGGATCGTCGATTACCTCTCTAAATCCCCTGAATATAACCCAAAATGACACAGTTTAAAGATTTAAAAAATTGGAAGTTACTAAAATAGCCCTGGAAGAAAAATCTGGAAAACTACCCGACAGGAACCAATGGGTCATATGATGAGTTGTTAGTTGACACCATGACTTGTTGGGCCAGTCGTTGGTCCTGGGCCTGAAATTTGGCTCACTGGAAATCTGTAACCATAGGGGACCATGACTTGTTAGATGAAGCAACGGGTCATTGTTCCTTCCCGTTGTCACTGGTAGGAAAAACCTGGGAACCCTACTAACGAGCAACACGACGACTCTCTTGTAGAACCAATGGGTTGTTGTATTTTCTCGTCATCTCCATTGGAAAATCTGAGGATTTATGGACTACTTGTCTCGGTCGCACCCCATGACTCATTGTGAGATTCAGCGGGTCGTTGTTGCATCTCATTGTTATAGGAAGAAGATTTTCAACAGCATCTGGAATCCAACTAACGAGTCACCCCACGAGTCGTTACATCAAACAATGAGTTTTCATTTGATTCGTGGGTTCCTGGAAAGGGCATAACTGATTTCTGAACTGGGAAGGCAACGAGTTAAAGGACGACTCATTGCTCCTCACAAAGGGTTGTTCCATGTCTCATTGGTTCCCGAAACACCACTGGCAGGGCTAACCACAATCCAGACACCGGTCATTACTGGTGACAATAAGTCATTGTCTTGGTCTTTCTGAGACAATTTTTTTCTGGTTTCCCCCCTGGTTTTTCATGCGAGGTCTGAGTTCTAGAAAATTTTTGTGGTGTTACGATATCTCCCCCTTGGGATCATTCGTCCTCGAATGAAGGCTAAAACTACTAGAAGAATGGGAAAAGAGTTGGAATCCACAAACTGAGACTATAAACGGATTTCTAAAGGAGTGAATGACTCTAAGCTGATTTAGCCATGCTAACAGAGTTGATGCAACTAGAATGCATATTGAAAATCTGAATAGAGCTGATGAGTATGGAACTGAACAAAGTATTGAGGAAGAATTTAATACCTGATGCTAGAATTGAATTGGAAGGGAATAAATGAGGGTATTCGGCCATCATGTTTGCTTCGGCCTCCCATGTGTCTCCCTCAACCAGCTAGTTCCTCCACAAGACTTTCACTGTAGCGACTTCCTTGTTTCTCAGCTTACGAACCTGACGGTCTAGGATCTGAATTAGGACTTATTTGTAAGAGAGGCTATCCTTCACTCCCACATTGTCTAATGGCACAATTGAGCTCGGATCACTGATGCACTTCATCAATAGTGACACATGGAAGAATGGGTGCACAAATGCGAATGTTGCAGGTAATTCTAGCTCATAGGCTACATTTCCAATTCGCCTCAAAATCCTATAGGGTCCTAAATACCTCGGACTGAGCTTCCCTTTCTTTCCAAACCTTATTACCCCTTTAATGGGTGAAATTTTTAGATACACCGAATCATCCACGACAAATTTTAACTCTCTCCTCCTTACATTAGCATATGAATTCTATCGGCTTTGAGATATTTTCAACCTTTTCCTGATAATTTGCACTTTCTGCATAGCTTTATGAACTGTGTCTGGTACGAACAAGGTAGCTTCACCAACTTCAAACCACCCTATAGGAGAACTACACCTCCTACCGTATAACACCTCAAGCGGGGCCATCTGAATAGTGGAGTGGTAGTTGTTGCTATATGCAAACTCGATGAGAGTTAGGTGATCATCCCAACTGCCCTTGAAATCTGCAAAAGCTCTCAGCATATCTTCTAAGGTCTGAATTGTCCGCTCGGCTTGTCCATCTGCCTGAGGGTGAAAAGACGTGCTAAGCTTGACCTGAGTACCGAATCCTTGCTGAAATGACTTCCAGAAATGCGAGGTGAACTAGGTACCTCTATCTGAAATGATGGACAAGGGCACGCCATGCAATCTGACTAACTCCCGGATGTATAGCCTAGAACAATCTTCAGTTGAGTCTGTAGTTGTAATTGGGAGGAAATGTGTTGACTTGGTTATCTGATCTACTGTTACCCAAATTGAATCATGCTGTCGATGAGTATGAGGTAAACCTATAATAAAGTCGATATTCACATCTTCCCACTTCCACATGGGTATGTTTATATCCTGAGTCATACCCCCAGGTGTCTGATGTTCAACTTTAACCTGCTGGTATTTCGGGAACTTAGCCACAAATTCAACAATACCTCTCTTCATGCCGTTCCACCAATAGATTTTTCGTAAATCATGGTAGATCTTAGTGGCACCTGGGTGGATAGAATATTTGGAGTTGCTGCTTCTTTAGTATCTATTGTCTCAAGTCACCCACGTATGGAACGCATAGTCTGCCTTGGTAACGAAGCACACCATCTCACCCTTTAGAGAAAGCCTCTACTTGTTTTCTGAGAACTGCTTCTTTCATCTTAAACAATATGGGATCTTCATCTTGCTTTGACTTAACCTCAACAACTAGCGAGGATTTTGACCTATTTTTCATTACTACTCCACCTCAACCAAACCAACCAACTACACTCCAAATTGAGCTAACCTGTGAATATCTTTTGCTAACTCCTTTCTGCCTTCTTCGACATGAGAAACACTCCCCATAGACATTCTACTTAAGGCGTCAGCCACCACATTTTCCCTGCCCAGGTGGTATAGCATGCTCATGTCATAATCCTTCAGTAATTCCAACCACCTTCTCTAACGAAGGTTCAAATCGTTATGACTGAACACGTGCTGAAGTCTCTTGTGGTAGGTAAAAACATCCACATGAACCCCATTGAGGTAATGCCTCCATATCTTTAAAGAAAACACCACTTCTCCTAAATCCAGATCATGGGTCGAATAGTTCTTCTCATGAACCTTGAGTTGTCTAGAGGCAAAAGCTATCACCTTACTCAGCTGCATCAAAATGCAATTGAGTCCAACTTTTAAAGACTCACAATATACTACGAATCCATCTGTTCCTTCTGGTGAGGTCAAAACTAGAGAAGTAGTGAGTCGAATCTTCAACTCATGGAAGCTCTTCTCACATGCATCTGACCACTGAAACTTTACCTCGTTCTGAGTTAGCTTAGTTAGAGGCGATGAAATAGAAGAAAATCCTTCTACAAACCGTCGGTAATAACTGGCTAGACCTAGGAAACTTCTAATAACTATTGGGGAAGTAGGTCTTTGCTAGTCTTTCACCGCTACTATCTTTTGAGGATCTACCTGAATACCCTCACCTGAGACCACATGACCAAGGAAAGCCACAGACTTCAACCAGAATCCACATTTGCTAAATTTAGCGAACAACTGGCGGTCTCTAAGCATCTGTAACACTATCCTCAGATGGTTAGCGTGCACTTTCTCATTTCTAGAGTATACCAGAATGTCATCAATGAATACAATGACGATCATGTCTAGATAATGCTTGAAAACCCTGTTCATTAGGTCCATGAAAGCTGCAGGGGCATTAGTTAGTCCAAAGGACATAACCACGAATTTATAGTGACCATACCGAGTTTTGAAGGCTATTTTCGATGTCACATTCTTTGACTCTAAGGTGATGATACACCGACCTAAGATCTATCTTGCAAAATAACTGGCTCCTTGTGTCAAGTACCAAACATAAGCCCGGATTGAGACACGAGATAAGGAGCCCCGAGAGATCCCAAGTCGACCCATGGAATGAACATCTTTCTAACTCAATCAAATAAAGTGGAAGACTTAACATAATAAACATAGCGGAAGTCTAAGCATAACATAACATCGAAATCGGAATCCACATAGTACATGATGAGTTGATTAATACATACAGTCTGAAAGCCTCTGCATAACTGATAGGTTGATGGGAAAACACCCCCAACTAACCCAACTAAGATATCTGATAGAAAATGATCCTCGCGAGATGAGGACTCACCACTAAGCTGGATGCTAACTGGCTAATAGTGGGGATGAGTCTGAAGGTCAGAGCCTGTATCATGAAACCATACAGCACAGAGTATGCGGTCAGTACATAGAATATACCAAGTATGCAAGGTAAGTAAAACCTATTAAATACGTAAAATCATTTAAAATAGCATAATATAAAACACAATTTAAGATAAGGATATGAGAGTAGGGCTTGTATGCTATTTACTGATGGAACATAACATAACATCATAACTTAATCGAATGACCCAAAGCTGAAATCTGATAATTATAAGTAAAACTGAACATTGGGTCAAACCTAGTTTAGAACATATATATATGTATATCTAATGACGACACTGCGGTATTCTGAATTACCGCCNATATATATGTATATATATCATGAATAATAAATATGCATAACTGAAATCATGAGGAACAATGGGAGAATCCCCATATAACCGACATTACCACGATAGAGCTTACGTGGTCCCAAGTATCACACTCAAGTGGGTAGAGTCGTCTGAAGCCTTGGTAGGGCTAAGGACGATGTCATGATATCGATATCAAGATCAAGGCCCATTTGGGGCAGGGGATAGCTCATAAGGGAGGTCCCGAATTATATATAATATGATATGTAAACCTTGTTGGCGTGTAGTTCTGAGGCATAGGGTTGACCAACCCTTAGCCTACTCGGTGCTAGACACTACTCCCAAACACCTGCATATTCTCTCTATCGTTTTTCAACGAAGCTGAATAATCAAATACATATCAAATCTGAAATCATATATGAGGAGCTTTAGTTTAAACGATACCATAAGATGAACATAATTGGGAGTCTTAACTCCAAAACCATGTGGTAAGCTAATTCGTGAAATTATAAATCATACTTGAACATATGGGCATTGCCCAATACTAAAACATGCTGGAAAATACTTAATTCACTTGAAAACATGATCATAAACATAGGTAATATGAAAACATGCTTTTCATAAATAATATCTCATCATACTAGAATATTCATCATAAATCTCAACTTTCAGGAACTTCTCATAATTGCGCATTTTAATTAATAAAGATTGAAAACATGTTTATGATTGAAAATAATGTAAAACTTGCCCATGAATCATAATTCAATAGTAGAAACATATTTAGATCATACCCATGTAGAAAATTAGGAATTTCATGCATTGGATTAAAACCCCATAGGATCAACATATGGATTTTCATTAATTAGAGAGGGATTGGGCATGGGTGTGAACAAATTCATCCATTCACAACCCTACATACCTGATAGGATCTGATTCTACAACTTCTCTAATTGCCTAATGAAGAATTCAAGGAAAACTTGTAGAAAACCTAAGCTTGATTACCTTCTAAGCCTTCAACTTGCATGCATGAATGTGAATGAGAATAGAATGAACTTACCCCTCATAAAACTGCCTATTTCGATATTAAAACGACGTAGTTTAGGACCCTAGAGCTTAGGAATTACGGAAATACCCTTAGTGAAAATCCTGGAAAAACTGAACTGCCAGTGACTACGACTTATACCACCGGTCGTACCATGACGTAACGACTCGTGGTCACCTCTCGAGATCACCACTGCCTCATTCTTAGTTCATCTCATAATCTGATCACAACTCGTGATGTCCTACCATGAGTCGTATTGTCGATCTTGGCATCATTCACCTTCACCCGGGACAACCTAACCACAACTCCTTATCACGACTCATTATCACATCCTACGAGTCATGCCATGACTCCTGACATTGTACCCTGATACCACAGGGAAAAATTCATCACGACTACTATCCACGAGTCATACCTACTCATCATGATTCGTAGACTGGCTTGTGGTCTGCCCCCAAACTCCAAAACTTCAAAACTCCATCATGACTCATACCACGAGTCGTTCTAATGTAAAAACTAAGATTTTTCAGTAGAATTAATTTCCCAATTCCGAGTCTAGTCTTAGGAACTTCCAGGGTGATACAATGTCTCCCCCTTGGGAACATTCATCCTCGAATGTGGGAAAACATACATGAAAAAAGAGAAATGCAATAATTATACTCAAATACCGATTATATAAGCTTAAAACTGACAGAGTTCCTAACCCCGATTTGAACTACATGTCTGAACTGAATTCATGAATCATACATGCATCCATATACATGAATGAAACTAGGACACATGAACTGAACATGAAACTGAATAGAGTTTTAGGGCAAAAACTGATACCTCAAACTTGAACTAAGCCGATAGGGATCAAATGTGGGTATCTAGCCATCATATCTGCCTCGGCTTCAAAAATAGCTCCCTCAACATGCTGATTCCTCCATAAAACTTTAACTAAAGCTACTTCCTTATTTCTTAGCCTTCGGACTTGCCGATCCAGTATTTCCACCAAAACATCCTTATAACTAAGGTTGTCCTTCACCACTACACTCTCCATCGGAACAACTAGGGCTGGGTCCCCCAAACATTTCTTTAAGAGTGATATATGAAAAACAGGATGAACGGAAACTTATTCTGAGGGAAACTCCAATTCATATGCCACCCTTCCAACCCACGTCACAATTCGGTAGGGGCCAACATAACGAGGGCTGAGTTTTCCTTTCTTTCCAAATATCATCACTCCCTTCATGGGACACACTTTTAGAAACACCCAATCATTAACTTCGAACCCAAGTTCCCTCCTTCTGACATCGGCATAGGACTTTTGGCGACTTTGATATGTTTTCAACCTGTCCCATATGAGTTGAACCTTCTCCATGGCCTCATGGACTAAATCTGGTCCTATCATCGCAGCCTCACCAAGCTCAACCCAACCAATAGGCCATCTACATCTTCGCCCATAGAGAGCCTCAAATGGAACCATCTGAATACTGGAATGGTAGATGTTATTGTACACAAACTCAACAAGAGGCAAATGGTCATCCCAACTACCCTTGAAGTCAATCACACATGCTCTCAACATGTCCTTGATAATCTGAACTGTTCTCTCTACTTGACCATCCGTTTGCGTGTGAAATATCGTATTAAGCTTAACCTGAGTACCTAGTCCTTTTTAAAAGGACCTCCAAAATTGTGAGGTAAACAGAGTACCTCAGTCTTATATGATGGACAAGGGCACCCCATGCAGCCGAACTAGCTCTCCAATGTATAGTTTGACATAATCCTCGGTAGAATCAATGGTTTTGAAAGCTAAAAAATGAGCGGATTTGGTGAACCTGTCTACAACAACCCAAATGGAGGTATACTGTCGTTGAGTGCGAGGCAACCCTGTGATGAAGTCCATATTTATTTCTTCCCACTTCCAAGTAGGAATACTAACATCCTGAAGCACACCCCCATGTCTCTGATGCTCAACCTTTACTTGCTAACATTTTAGGCACTTTGCTAAATATTCTGCGATGTTCTTCTTCATACCATTCCACTAATAACAT
Source organism: Datura stramonium (assembly GCA_018107945.1). Lineage (NCBI taxonomy): Eukaryota > Viridiplantae > Streptophyta > Magnoliopsida > Solanales > Solanaceae > Datura > Datura stramonium. The sequence continues at coordinate 65,740 of JACEIK010006632.1, read as the reverse complement.
TTCCCATAGGTCACGGTACATCTTTGTGGCACCTAGATATATCGAATATCTAGAACCGTGAGCCTCATGCAACATCCGATTTTTCCAATCATCGACATCCGAGACAAAAAAGCGACCTTGATATCAAAACACACCCTCTCTCCCTTTGGAGAAGACCTCTACCTTCTAATTCTGCATGGCTTCCGTTAAATTTACCAAAATGGGATCCTCGTCTTTCCTAGCTTTTGCATCAGTCACCAAGGACGATTCTGATCCATTCTAAATGATAACAACGCCATCAATCGAGTCAACCAAAATAACTACCAACCTTGTAAATCGATGCACATCCTTCATCCTCTCCCTCTTTCCTCATCTACATGGGAAATACTTTCCATTCAGAATCTACTAAGTGCGTTTGTTACTACATCGGTGTTTCTCAGATGGTAAAGGAAACTTATATCATAATCCTTGAGTAGCTCCAACCACCTCCTTTGGTGTAGATTTAGATCCTTCTGTGTAAAAACATATTGTAGTTTTTTGTGGTTCGTAAACACATCTACATGGACCCCATACAAATAGTGTCTCCATATCTTCAAGGCAAACACCACCACCACTAATTTAAGATCATGGGTCGGGTAATTCCTTTCATGAACCTTCAGCTGTCTAGAAGCGTATGCTATGACTTTACCATGCTGCATCAATACAAAACCAAAGACGATTCTAGAATCATCACAATACACCACAAACCCATCGGTACCCTCTGGTAGAGTTAGTGCTGGTGCTGAAGTGAGTCGAGTTTTCAACTCCTAGAAACTACTCTGAAAAGCATCCGACAGTTGGAACTTCACCTTCTTTTGGGTCAATTTGGTCAATGGAAATGCAATGGATGAAAACCCCTCAATAAATCTTCGATAATAACCAGCTAAGCACAAAAAGCTCCTGATATATAAGGATTCACCGGTCAAGGCCGATTCTTCACTGTTTTTGTTTTCTGAGAGTCCACCTTTATGCCCTCACTTGACACCACATGGCCCAAAAATTCTATCGAGTTCCACCAAAACCCGCACTTGCTGAATTTGGCATATAGTTGACGATCCTTAAGAGTCTATAGTACCACACTCAAATTAGCGGCATGCTCCTCCTCGCTCCGAGACTATAAAAGGATGTCATTAATAAACACGATCACAAACATATCCAAGTATGGATTGAACACCCTTTTCATCAAGTCCATAAAAGCTGTAGGAGAATTCTTTAGTCCAAAAGACATAACCACAAACTCATAATAACCATACCGCGTCCTGAAGGCTATCTTCGGGATGACACTCTCGCGAACCCTGAGCTGATGGTATCTAGATCTAAGATCTATCTTCAAAAAGCACTTGGCACCCTAAAGCTAGTCAAACAAATCATCAATCCTGGGGAGAGCGTACCTGGTCTTGATGGTGACCTTGTTCAATTGACAATAATCAATATACATACGAAGAGAACCATCTTTCTTTCAGACAAAGAGATTGGTACACCCCATATGGGGATATGCTCGGTCTAATGAAACCACTTTATCAAGAGTCAGCTGCTTGTCCTTCAACTATTTTAGCTCGGATAGAGCCATTATATAGGGAAGAATAGATATAGGCTTCGTATCGGGAATAAATTCAATATCAAAATCAATCTCAGCTCATGAGGGATTCTCGATAAATCATGGGAAGACTTGGATACTCGCGTACTAGGACTAGTGGATAGTCGGGGTATCGAATGTAGAATCCTTAACCTAAATAGATGGTATACACAACCTTTAGAGAACATCTTTCTAGCTTAAGGTAGGAATAAAATGACCTCTGGAGCATAGATGAACTACCCTTCCATTCTATGAAGTGGCTCACTGGAAATCACAGACTCTATTTGCCCGGGGGTTCTCACAATTAACTAAGGCATAACATGAAAATAGCCAATCATCACGAGGATAACATCAATTTAGTCATGGATAACTCACCTAAATATGTTGGTGACGTTGAAGAATGTGACTAAGCAACTTCTATATATCCATCTAGCTACAACTGAATCACCCATTGTAGTAGGGCGAGAAGGTTTGTGACAAGATTTTGGGGCCCGACTCCAAAACTACTAGCCCGCTAAGGTGAAAAAAAAAGACAAGGTATCCCTTGTATCTAAGAAAGAATATACCTCGGGACGGAAAACTCGTAACATACAGTGACTACATCTTGGGAGAGCTTTTGCTCTGAGATGCTAGGAAAATCTTTTACGGTGGCCCAGCCACTGTGCTAGTAGATTCCCCACTACTTGGCTAGGTATGAGGGTGGATGCATGCTTTGGGAAGCTAGGACTCGGCCACATCATGGACTGTCTAGCTTACGGGAAATCTATGAGCATATGCAGGATTCCCACACACGAAGCAAGCACTTGGCACGCTAAACACTAACAGTGTGCCCCAGGCCACGCCTACCGCGAGCTAGGATGCTGGAGTCTGCCCGGGCTGTTGCTCCACGACCCCCAAGCTGATGCTTGTCCTCTACGGTCATGCTAGGTTTGGATGGCACGATCATCGGCGAAGATGCTCGGGCTCTAAGATCTCTCTTTGGATTGCTGTCGGTGCCCACCACCTAGCCTTTGCTGGGAGAACATATAGGCAATGCGTCACAGTCCCTCTTGGCCTCTCTCTCCCTCAGGTCGCTACCTCCGTACATAGGTGTACAAGACTACCTGAGGGAAATCCATATCCATATGGAGCATGGTGGTTACGAAATCCTTGTACGGATAGTCGCCACCCTATGGAAACAGGCACGCTCACTCGCGCCTACGATCCAACCACTAACTCGGGGGCATACTTTGTGAGACTAGTGAACTCTAGGGCATACTCCTACACCATGATCTTCCCCTGCTTTATGTTCTGAACTCGGGCTGCCTTGACTCTCTCATCTCGTAGGAAAAAACCCGTCACAGAAAAGCAGCGTGAAACTGTCTAAGTAGAGGGCTTGCTCAGGCTGCCCTACTATCTTTACACTAGCCCCAAACCACATGTGTGTGACCCCCTTGAACTAATATGAGGCCAAATCCGCACACTCTTCTCCACTCACCCCTATGATGCGGGGATTTTCACAATCTCATTGATAAACTCATGTGGATCCTCGTCCACCTTTGACCCGATAAGCTCTGGTGGAGTTCATCCTTGGAAATCTCTTACTTGTGTTCTTTGTTGCATTTGCTGCGGAGACATGCACCAACGCACCGCTGGTTGACACAGCGGTCAAGGCCTATGCTAGAATCTAAATTGCTCCCATAAATTCAGTGTGGGCAAGCGGCTTTGGTGCATGGTGCTCAGGAGTGGTGGGGCTTGTTAGTGCCGTCCCATTCTGCCATCCTCGGCCATTTCCATTCCCATTCCTACTACCATTTAACTACACGGGAGGCATGATTTTTTGCAATTGCGAATAGAAAGAGTTAAAAGGATTGAGAGACAGCATTTACCATACGACATAAATCATGAAAAGAAGGCCCTTATTCCCTAAATTTATCAGCGCCTCTGCGTCATTAGTGTAGGCGCACTTCACACCAGCCCAGAAAAGACTCCACTTAACGCGGCTTTCGAGACACCTAAGGAAACTTCAAACCACAGCCTTCGCTCGTGAGAGGGCGGTGGACCAGATTGCTCACGATACCATGTTTGTCACAACCCCGAACATAAGCTAGAATCGAGACATGAATGAGGAACCCCAAGAGACCCCAAGTCGACCCATGGCATTAACATGCTTCTAAATCACTCAAATAAAGCAGAGAGGAGCTTAACATAATAAACATAGAGGAAGTATAAGCATAACAAACATCAAAATCCCAAGATCCACATAGTACATGACGGCGATTACTATATACGGTCGAAAGCCTTTGCATAGCGTGGGTTGATGGGATGGCACCCCCAACTGGCAGGCAAGTCACAGCGAAAGTACAAAGATATCGATAGAAAATGGTCCTCGAGAGAGGACTCACCACTAAGCTGGTTGCTATCTACGGAACTAGCTAATGGCGAAATGCAGTACGAAGGTCAAAGCTTTGTATCATAAAACAATACAACGTAGAGTATGCGGTGAGTAAGTGGAAGATATGCAGGAGTATGCGAGTAAGTAAGCACTTAAATAAGTCGAATCATTTTAAAACATGCATAATATAAAACACAATTTAAGATAAGGATGCGAGTAGGGATTTGCATCTTTATTTTTAAATCATGATTTGAACATAATGTAACATCATAAATGAATTGATTGATCAAAGCTGAAATTTGATAATCACAAGTAAACATCAACGTGCGAGTTGACTTGTTTTAGAAAACATATATATATATATATATATATATATATATATATATATATATATATATATATAATTAGAATTTTATAATTTTTTAATTACAATTCTTCAAGCATGCATAGCTAAATGTGAGGAGAGATAGGAGACTCATCCATATAGCAAAACATTACCATGAGAGAGCTTATGTGGTCCCAACTATCACACTCAAGTGGGTGAGCCGTCCAAAGCCTTGTCGGGGCTAAGAACGATACCATGAAATCGATATCCGTCACCAGGCCCATTCGGGCGGATAACTCGCAAGGGAGGTCCCAAAGTATGTCTATAAATATGATATGTAAGCCTAAGTTGGCGCGTAGTTTTGAGGCATAGGGTTGACATGACCCTTAGCCTACTCGGTGCCAAAGACTACTCCCAAACACATGCATATTCGCTCTATCAATTTTCCATGAAGGCTGACCATCGTCGATTGACAAGGCTGAATAATCAAATACCTATCAAATACGAAATCATATATGAGGAGCTTTAGCTCAAACCATACACGCGCCCAGAACATAATTGGGAGTCACTTAACCAAAGAAATAAAGTAAGCTAATTCGTGAAATCATAAATCATACTTGAACATATGGGCATTGCCCAATACTAAGCTTATCTGGAAAATACATAATTCAGAAAGCGTGATCATAAACAATTGGTAACTTCAAAACATGCTTTTCATCAATAATATCTCATCATACTTGAACATTCATCATAAATCTCAACTTTCAAGAACTTCCCATAATTGGGAATTTTTAATATAAAGCTTGAAAACAATGTAAAACTTGCCAATGAATCATAATTCAAAAGTAGAAATATATTTAGATCAAACCCATGTAGAAAATTAGGAATTTAATGCATTAAGGTTAAAACCTATAGGATCAACATATGGATTTTCATGAATTAGAGAGGGAATGGGTATAGGTGTGAACAAATTCACCCATTCATAACCCCTATATACCTAATGAGCTACGATTTTACCACTTCTCTTATTTCCCAATGAAGTATTGAAGAGGAAAACTTGTAGAAAACCTAATATTGATCACCTTAAGTCTTGACTTGCATGCGTGAATGTGAATGATCCTAGAATGAACTTAGTCTCATGGCCCGCCTATTTTGAGCATAAAATGACGTAGTTTAGGAACCTAAGGCTTAAGGAATTATGTAAATACCCTTAATGAAAATCACAGGAAAAAGCTGAGCCCACCGAGTGACAACGACTTATACCACGGGTCGTACCATGACGTAATGACTCGTGGTCCGTCTCTACGTGATCAACACTACATCATCCTTTATTCATCACGAATCGACCACGACTCACATATCACTACCTCGTGATGTCCTACCATGAGTTATGCTGGTAGTCGTGGAATCATTAACCTTCACTAGGAACAACCTAATGACAACTCCTCGCCGAGCTTCGTTATCACTTCCTGAGTCGTGTCGTGACCGTGACATCCTGCCACGACACCACGGGGAAATTCATCGCGACTACTAGCCCTTTAGTCGTATCTACTCATCACAATTCATAAGAGTGGCTCGTGAAATTGCGCCCCCAAACTCCAAAACTTATAAACTCCATCACGATTGGAACCATGACTGTCGAGATCCCATCACGACTCGTACCATGAGTCATTGCCAAAACTCGTGTTTTTCTCGAATTCATTTCTAATTCAGAGTCTAGTCTTGAAACGCCTTGGGATATTACACCTTGAAGGCGATCAAAAAAGTCGCCAATCTGGTGCGAGGATACCTATTCTTAGCGTAACTTTGTTCCGGTGACGGTGGTGATACACATTACAGTGCGAGTCTTTCTTCGCATGAACAACACCAAAGCACCCTATGGAGAGATCTTTGGTCAGTGAAACCCTTATCAAAGGAGGTCTTCGGGTTGTTCCTTCAATTCCTTAAGCTAAAGTGAATCCATCCTATAAGGAGGTGAGATGGTATGAGTGTAATACGGAAGAGGCTATACGATGTCTATTTCTCGCTCGGGAGGGACTGGGAAGATCTTCGAGAAACATGTGAGCAATTCACTAACAACGAGGCCCCGACTTGATAGTTGGGGTCTCGAGTTAAGAATCTTTGACTCGAACTAGGTGATAGATGCACCCTTTTGAAATGAGCTTCCTTGCCTTAGGTAGAAACAAAGCCAGACCCTTAGGCACGTACCTACTAACCATCACTCTAAAGCTGGCTCATTTGGAAATTGAAATCGATGATTCTAGTTCTATAGTCGGCGAGGCATAACTTAGGAGTGTAACCAATCCATGCAAAGAATGAGGTCGAAATCGAACTTGTCTAGCTCTACTAGATCGGCTAGAATGACTTTATCCAACACGAGGATTTGGGCAGCTTCTACATTACCCGGGCGACTCTGGCGGCTCGCCAAGCTTGGGGCAAAGATTGAGGTATTACGAGAGAACTTCTCAACTAATTTCAAATTGAACACCTACATAGGGAGTCATGAATGATAGTGTGGCTCCTGGATCTAGTAGGGCATAGATATCTAGATGGAAGAGACGTAACATACCGTGACCCACGTCGAGGTGAGCTCTGCTTGCACGACGAAGGGACGAAAAGAATAAAAGCGGTTTGGTGCGTAGCCATCCATGCACAGAAGTGTTACCACTGGCGTGGACGACCCTCTTGGGTTGCTTTGAAGTGGTGGCGTGATCTCCCAGATCCTGTGATGTATATTCCTTTAGCATGTGACCTAGATGTCCACATCCATAGAAACCCTCTTTGCCCGAAGGCAGTGGCATTCACCTGGATGGTTCTTGCCACACTTAGAACAAGCTAGGTAGTAGTTCTTAGTAGCGTTGCGACTCTGGGACTAGAGCCCAGGATGGTCCACCACTTCCGATCTTTGCGGGATTAGAAAGAAGGGCACTAGGAAGTGGGTTCTTGAGTCCTCTGTTACTCTTTGCTACGGCGGCTATTAATGTTGGACCTCACGGTGGCCATAATCAGTTGGCCCATTCTAGCCACTAACGTTCTCATATTCCCTATCCTTCCAGCACTACGCCTCCAATGCTGGGCATGAACAATGAGGCTTGAGGTCAATGTCTTTAAAGAGCATCGCGGTCTTTGCACTCCTTATGTACTAGGTTTGATGCCCTAGTTTGGCGAACTTAAGCATGTGACCCCTTGGCTCGGCTACCATCTACGGAGCATACCTCAACAAGCGAGTGAACTCCAATGCATATTCCTCCACGGTCTTGTTACCTTACTTCAAGTTCCATGAACTCTGCCCGGGCACGCCTCCCTCACTCAGGGGAAAAATCTATCTAGAAATACGGCGGTGAACTCTTTCCACTTTCTTGTCCACTGCTACATTCTTGGCCTCCCTTCCTTCCATAGATTATACCAAATTTGAGCCACCTTTCAGGCGGAAGGTAGCAAGATCAACATTCTCTGTTGAACTAACACCCATGTCCAGGGTGATCTTCGCACCTCATGTACAAACTCCTGTGGGTCCCTTCCCTTTGGATCCTGAAAAGCTAGAGGGTTCATTCGGTGAAGTCCCAAACCTTAGCGGCTTCCATAGACCGTTTGTATTCACGAAACCACCCTCTTGGTTCACTACGGTAGTCCTTTGTCGACCGGCGAATTTAGTTTCCGCTCGGAATTCTGCGAGGACACTTGGTCATCTGAGGGTTCTTGGGTAGTGGGGCGGTCGGTTGGCATTGCCCGACCCTTCTTAGTTTCCTTATCGTGGAAGCATAGTTTCACTGAAATTAAATTGAGCACGAGTTAGGAGAATGTTTTAAGATTGAATCTCATCGCGAAATAAGGAGTATGAACAAAAGGGAGTTTTCCTAATAATGTCTTGTAGTCTCCCCATCATAGATGTGGTGTGCCTCCCACCCATGAAAGGACTCTACTTGTCGTGGCTTTCAGACATCCTTGGATACTCCACAAACCTAGGGCTACATTACCAATTTTTCCACAATTTGAGTCTATACCACAGATGAGACATGGTATTTGGTGCCACAAGTGACCCCAAGCTAACCCATGATTTGTCATTACCTTTGCTAAGGCGAGTACATAAGCGGAGCTTTTAATAAATAAAACCATTTAAGAAAACCAATGCGAAAAGAGTCAATATATCTGAAAAATAATACTTAATATCTATCTCTATGTTTGAAAGGCAACTACTAAATGATGAGTTGTTGGGAAAATCCTCCCGGTGATAAAATCGGGCGAAAGAACCAGCAGGAAAACAAATATCATCCTTGGAAGACGAGGACTCGCAAACAATGCTTCTAATATCATTGAAGGGATTTGTATCATGATACGATACACCATGGGAAGTACGCATTAGTACTTTGAATATGCGAGTAAGTGAGTGATATAATAAGCATATGAAAGAAATAGTAACTAAGCGAAAAAGAACATGAAATGACCAATGAGTCACGTAAACTAATAATTTGGATTATAACTTATCGACGATAATAACCACCTGTTGATGGTCATAAACATTTCCTGGATCTAAGACCTTGAACTAAGCTAAACTAAGTTGAACTAAGACTATACTAACTAGTGAAAGAGTCTATAACGAACATATTACCGTGAGAAATTTGAGCGTGGAGTTTGATGTCGCCCACAAGTGATAGGACCTAATATACCTTGCAAGGGTATAAAGGCATGGACTGTGTGATCACTATCTGGTCCCATTTGAGCAAAAGGGAACACAGGTCTTGGTAGGTGCGACCCTCTCGTTGCTAAGTCCTACTCACTAGATAGTCCTAACATGACTAATACTACCAAGTTGATAGCTCCAAACTAGGACCCGAAGACTAAGTGAGATACTTATCTGGGAAGTACCTTGAAGTCTTAATAGGACCCGAATACTATAATTGATGTGCTAAAACTAGTGGAAATTTGCTTATCCACGAAGCTTAAATAGCGTATATAGAACTAACTAATAGCGATAATTGGGAGGTATTGCGATACCTCAAGAAATGACTATAGACAAAGCCCATTCGGGTGACGTTTTGAAATATCTTTTGAAATATTAACATTCTGATTGAGACGAGAACTAGCATGCAACTCTCTCAGGGAATTCCTAATCGAGAGGGTGTCCATACCTTGCCAAGGGTAGGACCATGAAAGTGTGATATCACCATGAAAATGGTCAATTGGAGTCGAGGACTATCGCAGGGGTCCCGACATACCTATAGTGGCACGTAGTTTATGAGATGCGAGGGAAAACCTAGGCCACAGACCTACTTGGTGTTATTACTACTCCCAAAACATATATAGTGCTCATAGTATAGCATGCATGAATTCATGGAGCTGGTTAAATCATGATAATCATAAACATTCTTGAACATACGCTGAACTAGCCATGACATAAGGCTTGTGAGTTGGCCAAAACATAGTGCATGAATCATGGGTTCCATGCATACTTGTCGATCATACATATAACTTGTAAATTATCAAAATATGATGGGTAATTGAATAAATCCATATTTAAATCATAAATCATGCTTGTCTTGTAAATATCAACAATTGAGACGTAGATCATAAATTGATTTATTAGAAATCATGCATAATTATGTCACGCCCTTGGGAGGCATGGTAGCTTTGGTGCCCTGCTTAGGACTGGGTTTCTTGGACTAGGCTGAGCCTAAGCACTTTCGATGCAGGGCTTGCTCTAACTATGGTTCAAGAAAATGACGGGCTATATAACGGTACATGCATCTGACCTCAGCCAATGTTTATAATAGCCACACAGTAAGGAAGCATGACCCTACCCGAGCATGCGAATCAATAAAGGGAACCTATGCGGGCGTCAGAGCCACCATCTTTAATCTAGTTATTTGAATCAAGAAAAGAGGAGCTAAGATGCTACGTGACCAACAAGATCACCACTACCAGCGAGTAAGGCCCCACACGGCCATCATAAGCAAACTAAAACATACACGCGGCCTCACCACAGTATCTGACTAACCACGGGAATATACAATCTGTGACCTCTAATAATGCGATAAGATGGTCGGGATAGGGCTGGTCAACCCATCTTGTCTGATAAAAAAAAGAAATAAACACTCTAGTTTGTCTAGCTACGGATGACGGTGATGACTCTATAGCTGGGTGAAATCACGAGGTATCGGCTCATCGTCTATGAGTCTGTGGGCAAATGTGCGGCACCTAGCGGGCGTCCCACCCGCGAGTGCAGAGTATGTAAAGCAAACTGGACATAACTGAATATAAGCAATAATCTTTGGCGGAGTTCGAATAGCGGAAAGTAGTTTGGCCATGCAGGCTAGCGGGATGCAAAGAAATAAGCTTATCTATGCGAAGGTAAGGTAGAAACATACACATCGATGTGGCGTCTAACTGTCTATCGGCTAATAAGTAACATGTATATACATATATAACATTCAAAGACCTATACCAGCTTTAGCGTAAGCGAGGTTCCAACGACACGGAATCTATATGCCTATAGGGTGAAACCATCCAAAGTAAATCACTCCACTCGCCTACTAACTACGCGAGCACCTCCCATAGGCCTCCTGGGTATGCGGCTTGGGCTCTCTAGGCCACGACTATAAACGTATCTTTGGTCAGTAGGACTCACATGCTTATGTGATGTCATGTCTGTATGCGCATCATGTCTACGCCCCACAGGCATGGCTTCGACATGGTAAGCTATAATGTTATGTTGATCAGCTTTGATATGGGGAATGTTGAATCCCGTCTTCTTCCTCTTGCCCGGACAGCATGCCTCCCTTGGAGTGACGTATCCTCACCCTCTGCGGACGAGTCGACACGGTTGACAACCTACAGGCGGCAGAAAGCTCTAAGGGTTCCCCTCATAGCACAAACAGGTCCCTGACAAACAATCGCATTATAGCAAGCGTATTTCGATCTGAAAATACTATCGTATTTTGATTTCTTATTACGAACACTTTTCTACACATTAAACTGATTCTCATCTTGAGCTATACGTATCTAAAATGTTATCATTTGCAGTACGTGATTCTTTTACTAACTTTTATTTTGAATACAACATAATATTATAAAACATGCTTAGCGAATTCATACGGATTCAATTCTCGACTCTAGGTTAGTTCTTCTAGACATTACTTTGTTTACTATAATGGGATTTCTATCTTGCCCAAGAACTAGCTTTACATACCTCAGTTTGATTTCACGGCTAATTAGTGTAATTCGGTCAATATTCCGCTATTTCTCCCAAGCTTTGCATCAATATGTATATCAATTAGGACTAAATACATTAATGATACGGAAGAAAATATCACTTTTAATATATATAGCCCAAACTTTGACTTATCGAAAAACGGTCGAAAACTCGCTATTTCTCGAGAAGTCCGAGAAGGAGAAATGCTTACTTTAGGGCTAAATTTATATTGACACTAATTTTGAGCAATTCCACTTACCTTAGCTCGATAGCACGGCGGTTTTCCGGCGAATTTACGAAACTAAATCCGTAGGGATGCTCCTTATTTGCTTAACACCTCACTACCCATATTTATTTCGAGTTTGGACGAACGTATATAGGTGTAGTGAAAGGAAAATGATAGGTTGTGTTCGTGTTTCCCTCTCCCTGGTTTGCCCTCTTGTTTCTTATTGAAAATTATAAGAAATTTCATGAAATAAATGAAGTGAGGTTTATATAGTGGGGCACGGGCGAGAGGGCCTCCCATGGCACGAGCTATCGCGGAGGCCCTCACTTTGTGGCACGGGCCATCGCGGAGGGCTCTACCACGAACTCCTCCGCGATGGTTCGGCGCGCGATGCATCGGTCTTCCCCCAAGCCTTCTTCTAGCATGTATGGAATTCTAAAACCCTTAACCAATATGCGACTACATGTATAGAATTTACGGGGTGTAAAAAAATTAGGCTTAATTCAATAAAATAGAATCCATAATTTTATAAGTAAAGTAATTGTAAAACACAGTCAAATTCTTTAAAATATGATGTAAATCATAAATCATAATATCCCACTAGCATAACATTATATTTTCAAAAAATTTAATTCAAAACACTATGAGATTTTTGATAGATTATTCATAAAATTAATAGGAAATGGGCATGAGTGTAAAAGAGAGCACGATTTGTAACCACATGCACAGGTGAATCGGATTCTAGAGAGTTCTTGAATGCCCAATGGAGAATTGATAAGGAAAAGTTTGATTCTATGCTTTATCTCTCTAGAATTCTCTTAATTTGCATGCATGGGAATGGCTTGAGAAAAGGGACGTAACTTTATCTTATGCTAGAAAAATACATAAAATGATGTAGTATAGGCCTTAGAGGCATGGAAAGGATGAGAATACCCTTAATGAATATTCCCCGAAAAAGTTGCACAAATGTCGATCCAAAACGGGTGTAACAACGGCCCGTTGGAAGCTAGCACGACTCGTGGTATGGCCGCGTCATTTTACTTGCCCAAGCCACAGTCTCGGATTCTTACACTACGGCTCGACGGGACAACTAGTCTTTTATCAAATGGATCGTTAGTCGATCATTACTAGCCCCCTTCACAAACTTGAACATCCCTTACCACGAACTCACCTGTTTCGGGGTTGCTTCCAGCAGTGGTGATTCGTCCGTTATGCGGAAATTCTAGCAACCAAATGATGACTGCGGCCACGGGCGCAGTTATAATTCCTGCGAAGGGTCATTGGATGACACATTATATCCTCAAATACCAAGGTCGGCTCCACCTACGATTAGAAACAATGACTCATTGTTCAAAATGTGTCGTTGAATCATGTCTGTTTGTATCCATTGCTAGTAGGACTCCCCTTACCATATTTGGATCAACGGGTCATTGGATGAACCCGATGATACGACAGATCGTCCATCTGTGCACTTTTCTCCAGGATTTTTAGCCAACTTCCCATTTTGATCACAAGTCTAATCTTAGGCATTTCTAGGGTATTACATGGAAAGACATTCCGTCCTTTTAGAAAATGGGCCATTTTGAACCATCAAACTTTTAGATGGAATCTATTGGTCTTTGACAACTAGATCGATGGTTCATCCATGTAAGATGACGGATCCTCAGTGGTCCATCCTTTTGGGAGGAAAACTGGCTAACTTTGATGGCAAGGTCAGCAGGGCTGTCCTTACCGGGATGACAGGACCATTGAGCTGGTCTATCCTTTTACTCTACACCTAGGTGAGTATCTATAACATCCTACAATCGAAGGGATGGGCTGTCCTGCAGACGATGGTCCATTGATTTGGATCGTAGAATACCCGTAGTTGACGACTCTTTTCCATAAATACAAAGGCGAGTATGGGCCATCTACTAATATTATTGATTTGACTTCGTTCGTACAAGCCTTCTAATGAAGTGGCCACCCTTGAACCTATTCCACGGTTTATTTGATAGGTCGTCCTTTTCTCAAGAAAATGAGTGGATTCGGCTAATGAGTTCTAAAAGACTTGAAATCTCTCTAACTACTGACATGCCTGATTTAAGACTTTCGTGTGCAAATAGGAAGTCAAGATGCAATGCCAATTAAGCTTTGTACATATCCTTGAAACGTGAGAAGTCGGCCCTAAGGGATTTCGTATCGCCTCTTGCCACTAGCCTTAACCCTGACTATCCTATTGGACAATCTACATAAGGCCTCTAAATTAGCCTACTACTTATCATGATATGGATTTGAGAGGAATAGATTATGGCCAAGGCTATCCACTACAAGCCTAGTATGGTTTGCTCCAAATTGGCCACCTTGGTCTTTGTGGTACATGCCAAGCTATCCCATCCTGATGATGCCCGCTTGAGTAAGAAGCCCAGGTTGGGTTTGGCTGAAACCTTTGGAGGCTTGTAGTGGTCTCTAGCGGTGGAAGTGAAAGATTTCTACGGTGGAGGAGGGAGTGGATTTTTTATGCACTGAGGAGGCGATAGTAGTGGCCGAAACCTCTAAATTCTCTAATGTGACAACCTATATTTGCTTCAGGGTGATCATTAGTGATGTATCAATAGAGCCTGTCCTCTTTCTCTTCCTTCTCTCTACTGGTTCCTGTCTTGGGTCCTCGATATATCTAAAACAACAAATGTTGTAATGGAAGTATCCACCTCGATGATTGAAGGAACACTGGCTTTTCTACACAACTCGATGATAAGGTAGGAAGATGGAAAGGATATCTTTTCTTGACTCGCCTTCTTCTCAATTTCTAGATAAATAATGCTCCCGAGGTTGATAAAGAAGGGTTATGACATAGTCAATGAGGATTGTCTTCTTTATCTTTATCTCTGTTTCATTATTGGAGGTACGCCTTGGTGCTTGGTATTACGACCCAAAAGTGGGCTTGGATATTTAGATCCTTTTTGTTGATCTTAATGCCAAAATTAATCCAATTCGAAGTCCCCTAGCAATGATAGACGCCACCCATGGTCTCCGATCACTTATGTTGGACCGCATAATCTGCTTATATTCTTGGAATCTGACCATCCATTCTTTGTAATAGTCATTCATTTCATTTAGCTTTCATTGACGTCCATCACCTAAACTACACTACTCCATGTGCATACTTCAACCCCTTTTTCTTCTTGGTAAAAGAAAGTATTGATCTTGGGCATAGTTATATGCCCAAGTGATACTCAAATGCGTCGTTTGTCTTATATATCTAGCAATGTTTGTACATTCTCATGTAAATTGTAGGAAAGTGTGAATTTATACTAACAAACATGATTAGCGTTGTTTTTGGGGGAAAAATGCACTTTTATGAAGCTAGATGCATGTTGGGAGAATGCGAAAATGGACTCGGAAGTGAAGCGAGGAAATGGCCAAGGAAAGCAAGGAATAAGGGGCTAGTGATGGGGCCGTGTCACGTTGCCATCGCGGATGCATTCGGTCAGGAGGATTAAATTTGCAACAATTCCAGAGAGGGTCAGCGTTCGTGCGGTAGCGTTGGACTAATTACCTGGAACTTGACATTCCGGTGAAGGTCAGCGTTAAATGCCAGGTGTCACGTTGAGCTTAAGCTCCTGCGTTGGGCATGTCGTGCCACGTTGGGGATAAGGAATACACCGGACAGCCAAATTCCGAGAGAGCTTCAGCGTTTGCACTGCCCAGGTGTCACGGAGCGGTGCTCCGCGATGCACTCGTGACACGTTGCTTCTTATTAGGAAAAATTCCAACCAGTATAAATAGAACACTTAGGTTCATTTTAATTATTCGACTTGGTGGAGCAAGAACGTGGGTTCTGACTGAGTTGAGGGGGACGAAAATCTTGGGGTTTCTCTCTATCTCTTTCTACTTCCCTTTTCAAATTGTTTGTATGATTTACACTCTTTTAACGATGTTTTAATCCCGCAAATGGTGGTAATTTTCATAACACGCACAAGGTTAAGAACAATTGTATTGAAATGTGATTGTTGATCATTTGGTTTTTTCATCTTTTCTTCCATGGATTTGTTCTATTAATTCTTGTTCTTACTACATTTAATGTTTGGCCAATGTTAATGTAAATCTAAAAGTCGGTTTCACTCGAGAAACACAAAATTGGAAAGTTGTGAATTAATAGGATATGATCTCTCCTTAGTTTGGAAAAATTGAAATTGATTTACCTTAGGGATAAATATACACAGTCCGTGTTAGTCAATTATGGAATCGGTTTTGTATGGCTAGAACATGAATTTCTTCTTATCACGAAATGTAGGTGGAAGGTTCATGATTCTTAAGTTGGGTTAAATACGAGAGTTTTAATCCATAGAGCATAAGTTAGACGCTTGCTTAGGAGAAAGATTAACCAACTTGTATCGATAGAATTGAATTTCTCTACATTTTTGTTTAGCTGGCATGCTCACATTCATAGTTCGAACTCACTTGTATATTCATTTTAGGCTTAGTATAAATTTAGGAAACAAAATATAAAAACTTTCTTTACATTGTTATGCATTTGTAGAGTTATAGTAAAGTGACACTTGAGTAGATTTGCCCCGTAGTCCGGTCCACTGTGGGATCGATACTTGGCTTACTTGAGCCACTTACTACTTGTTCGACCACGTGCACTTCATGTAGTCATCTAGGCAATAGAAAAAGTTTTTGGCGCCGTTGCGGGAGCGGCAATTGGCAGAAATTTTTCTTAAAGTGTTAGTTTGCTGTTTCTTTATATTAGTGTTGACAACTTGGTCTTAGCACATATTTTGCGGATATTAGAGTGCATTTGAACAACGGCAAGGGACAAGGTGGTGGACCCATCCTTAGAGCGGGAAAGACAATTCCATCGCCAACGGAGAGATGCTCTGAGAGAAGAAAACTGTATTTGCTCAGACAAACAATCACGGAGCAACCCGCAAGAATCCACCACTTGTGCGGGCGGTGTTAGTGCCGAGAAATGGCGGCTAGGCCGGTTCGTGATGTGGCAATCCCACATGCTAGCAATGTCCCGTCTAGCATTCGCAAACCTTTGAGCGGGAGGAGGTTCGAGCTTAAACGAACATGGTGCAATTGCACGACGGGCGGTTCACGGGTCTCTCTCACGAGATCCCACAACAACATCTTCAAAATTTTGGGAGATAGAAGTGACACATACATTCTGTTTGGAGTGTCAGCAGTTATGTTAGGCTTACATTGTTCCCATTTTCACTTTTGGAGAAGCCCAGGTGGTTGGCCAGGCCACCCAATTCCATCACCACGTGGGATGATCTTACAAAGAAGTTCTTGATCCAGGTTCTTCCCATCTAGGTAAAACGGCAAGACTTAAGTCAAAATTCTAAGTTTGAAGGGAATCTGCATCAAGCTTGGGAAGATTCAAATCGCTGTTGCGGGATGGTCCTCATCACCACCAAATCCAAATGATGTCATTGGTGCACACTTTTATAGAATGTTTGGAACCCCACACAAAAATTTTCTTTGGACTCGGCGAGTGGGGGACAAGCATTAGAAAGACTTATGAGGAGAGTTTGGAACCTTTGTTAAATCGTATTTGGCATAGTGTCCAGGAGTGGAATGCGGACTCTTGAAGGAGGAGCGGAAGCGGTAGGTCTTAGAAGTGGATGGTTTACAGCTATCGCTGGCTTGATAGGCTGGGTGCGAGAATCAACTCAACACCCGCCCATTAACATGAGCATGAATCGAGTCTCGAGCCCCGTGAATGCAGTGCGGTAGATTTGGTGTGAAGTGTGCGGGAGTAATGAACACTTTCAGTGAGTGTTGTGGAGAAAATCGACTCGGTGAACTTTTGGTAATGCACAAGGAATAATCACCAACGGTATGGTAACGGCTACAATCCTAATTGGAGGAATCACCCAAATTTCTCTTGGGGTATTGACCATCGGGCGGAAGTTCGAGTCACGGGGTGCAAAGGAATCAAGGAGGCGCGAGAACTATCGGTCGCGATGCAGGAACAACAATGCTCCTCCTCATGACCATCACCCAACATTGAGGAGATGTTCAAAACTATGATAGCTAACCAAGCTCCAATTGCCGGGCTGACTATGTTCAAATTGGCAACCGATGTTAAGAACAATCGGTTGCTCTGGCTGTTTAGTGCAGTTTGGGCAATTTCAAGCTGGAGCCCTAACCTGAGGCCTAGAGGAGGACTTCCTATCGACACGGACCCCAACCCCAAGCAGGTGAATGCGGTGACCACGGAGTGGTTTGCGGCTTAAAGAGGTGGAACCGGAAAGACCATCTCAACAGTCAGGCATCCCGAGAAGCAGAGGGAGCAAAGTGATGAGAGGGGAAGAAAAAGGATGTTGAACCAGAAAGACCTCCACCCTGGATTCCCTCAAAGACTAAAGAAACACAAGGAGGGCGTGTTTCAAAAAGTTCATGGAGGTGCTTAACAGGGAACACATTAACACACTCTTGTTGATGTTTTGCGGAGTGCGTACGCAAAGTACATAAAGGACATTGTGGCGAACAAAAAAACGGGTTATTTAGTACGCCACGGTGGCTCTTACGGAGAGTGCACTTCCCGAATACGAGCGGATTGCCCACAAAGCTCAGGACCACAGGAGCTTTACAATCTGATTACTATTGGGTAGAGTATCAGGCTCGCGGATTATGTGATTTGGGGCCGAACGTGGCGATCTGAACCTCGGTATTAGTTAGGGCTGAGTCCCTAGACCAACACGGTGATCTTACGCAACGAATCGTTCCTTAGCAAGGCTGGGATGAGTAATGGCGAGGACATCTTTAGTGCAAATGGGCTCCCTGTCTTCAGTAGACTTCGTTGTGGCTCGGACGAGCGAAACCTTGGGTCATTATTTTTGGACGTCCTTTCTTGGCGTAGGAAGCGATAGATGTAGGCTGCCGGGCGACGCTAACTATGCGAGCTTACACGACAAGGTGGAGGTGTTCGATGTGTACAGAGCCACCAAGCACGAACATTGTACGAGGAGACTCCGGTGATCAACGATGCTTGATCGAGCCGTGTTGTTGAGTCACGAGTTAATGGGAAAACCCCACGACGGGGGTAAGCAGCGGTGAGGAGGCGTGTTCGTGAGAAAAGCGTCCGTCACCCTAGGGGCGAAATGAGCGTGAATGACGTTGAGCCGCGACGGTAAACTGGAACGCTACGGGGAAGGCAGCAGTGAATTTATTGTATTGTAAATGTACGGCGAGATAGTTTAAAAAGAAAAGAAAAAAAAGAGAAATTAATTTTTAAATAGTTAAAAAATATATATATATAAAATGTAATATAAAAAAGTATTGTGTTGTGTTTTCAAACCTTGGGTTCTACTTAGATTTCTTGTTGTAACATAAATTTCCGGGTTGATCGGAGGGCAAAATGCAAAGGATCGCAAAGGAGAAAACGGTAGAAAAAATTGAAAAGTGGCAAAACGGTGAGCCCACGCGTCGGCTCCGTGTCACGGAGGAGAACCTCCGCGTTACCCTGCAGCCTGACACGTTGAGGCAATTACTGGAATTTTACAAATTCGAAAATGCCTGCGCGATGGCTTCATGTCATGGAGGGGGTGCTTCGCGTTACCGCCAGTGACGGGTGAGTTGTAATTCGCGTCGGGTCACAGAGATCACCCGGGTAACCCGCTGAAACCCCCGCCACAACCTCGATTTCCCCTCATTTTCCTCATTTCTCATCCTCATACAAACACCCCAAAAATCCCTTCTCCTCGATCGCCACGGACCCTGAAGCACGAATTTCATCTGAGTTTTCTTCAGTTCATTAAATTCAAGGTATGTTCTTCAACTCTATCTCAATTTTAGTCAAATTTTTCGATTTGTAGCATGAGATGTGAGTAAACGTTACTATGTAGAAACTAAGCTTAAATTCATTCAAGTTATTGTTGATTGATGTTCGCAATATCAACGTGATTGGATGAGCGGAATAAATACATTAGCTTGATCGAATTTTGTAAATTTGTAGCTAGGGCTTGAATTTGAATATGAAAAGGGGAAAAATCTAGTTGAATTGTGAAATTCCTGTTTGTTTGTGTATGTTGGGTGAGATGAGTTGGTTGTGCTAGCGCGATATCTTTGAAAGGCGCGGATTTTAGGGTATTGAAATTGTAATATACGAAATGGGTGAATTGCATAGGTTTGTGTAGATAAATAGTTTTCTTTTTCCTTGCTAAGTGCTTTGTAAAAATGTGATCGATGGTAATGTTGTGATTGGTTATTAACGAAGTACGAGTAGTACAAAGAATTTACACCGTCGAATTCTCTAAATGCCTGAGCATGTTGTTTTGTGTTTTTCTGTTTGTTTTTTTTTTTGTAATTAGAAATAAGTATGTATCCTTACTTAGTATCTTTGTAATTGGCTAAAGACTAAGTGTGGGGTGGCACAGCCTAACCCAACCTTATTCAAGCTAATTGTAAATTGGTACGACATTGGGGTATGCGCTTTATTTGGCAGGAGCGATGTCGAAGCGACAAGACAAAGGAAAGGGGGCGCGTCGTGGGTAGTAGGTAGAAAGAGGATTATTTGCGAGCAGCCAGGACCAGCCTTTTGACGGTTCCGCGCAGCCAATGCCGCCAATACGAGAACCCGATGGGTAGTAAGGGAAGGGAAGAAATGGTATCTGAAGCATAAAGGAGAACAGTAGCACCACTGAGGAGCACATTACGAGGAGCGCGTTAGCACGGAGTTCCTCGGGTGTCCCGCTTTACGGATTGACAACTATATTTGACTTCATCTTTGAAGAGCCCCGGAGTGCAATGCACTTGATTCGGGAGTTCTATGCAAATTGGACAGAAGCGCTCAAGTAGTCACACCATCAAAATAAGGGGCTAAATTGTCACTCTTGAGCCCACGTCACTGAATGCCATCTTGGGGGCGCGAACCACGAGACGCCCGTAGCTACTCTAGGTAGCTGAATATATTCCACCATATGCGGATATCGAGACGCACCTTGTGTGGAGCCGTTCGCGTACGTTGGAGGCGGGAATAAGGAGAGGGGGCTACCATCAGACACAGCTGCTTACTCACGGATGAGCAGGGAAGCCGGAATCTAGGCGAAAATTGTGTGTTCTGCTTGATTAGGGTGTGCACATAACCCGAATGTCACAGGATCGCGTATGGCTTGGTGTATGCCTTGATGTAAGGGAGTTTGGAGATCGATGTTGGGCGGTGATCATATCTACCCCGTGAAGAGCCCAGATTGCATCGAGGAGCACAGTGCAGCGGGGATTTGGTGGTTTTTCTTCGGCCACGTTCACACGAGGAGCACGGATGTTGAGGGGAAGGGCCCTAGATTACATCCGCGAGATGGAGAGGCGTGCGCGTGGGCGTCACAAAGACTAAGGCACCGACACCACGCACGGGCAGTCCTTACTAGCCGAAGCGACATGCTCGAGATGATCGATATATGGCATGTTCGGGATGCGGATGCTCGGTGCGCATGGCGGGGCGACGAGAGGGATGAGGCTGTGGCGGCTCACCTAGACTACCCCTTCGGTGAAAACGCCGGGGCTCTATGTCGGGTGGGCCCGGCTTTTATGGGCAGAGTGGATGACGACGTGCCCGGTAAGGAGACACGTCGTGAGGATTTCGATGTTGAGTCGGAGGAGGACGACGGGGCAATTCGAGACATGGGAGACGAGGCGGCACACTGACGAAGAAGTGGAATACTTTGATTGATCGGGAGTTTCACCACCCACTTTTATGCTATGTTGAATTTATGAACAGGGATGATGTTCGATTTTAAGTGTGGGGTGGGGAGTAGTTAGGTGGTCTTTGGTTTTGTCTTGTTGTGTGTGTATATTCATGTGTGCATTGTTGTGCTTAAGAAAAATTGTGACCTGTGTTTGTTTGAGTGTATGTTTTGTATTGTAATTATTTTGAAGCTGTTGTGTCTTTGTTGAATGTTTGTAGGCTGGTTGTGTAAATATTCTTTCATCGGTATCATTGATATTTTAAGAAAAAATTCGTTAATTAATTTTATGATTGGGTTTCTCGGCATTTGTTTTACGGTTCTTTTATGAGAAGAATCCCATTGAACCGAAATTAAATGAAATAGTGATGCGTTCACATGATGGATGGATGACGACCGTCTTAAGGGAAATGTAGTCGATAGGAGTAGCTTTTGTCTTTCATTTTTGTTTGTTTTGGTTGTATCCCATGCGTGTTGCTACTCTATGGTTACGAGAAATTCTTGTTGCGTGTTGTACATGATATTTAGAATGCAAAGGTGATTTGTATGAAAGCATGCAATTTTGTACATATGTTGAGATACCTAGGACAAAGAATTCGGTCGGTGTGATTGAGGCTTAATGTTTGAATTCTTGTAATTAGGCGATTGAAGAGTCTACGTGAATATGTCTTGAGTTGAGGATGTGCAATGAGTGTAGTCAGGTTTCGATTATTCCATGCTATTGTGAATTGTCAGAACTTGCTGTCGTGTGTACGAAACGAAATGAAGGAAGTGTAGTGTAGGAAAGGATGGTAGGCGTTTCTTTGTTTTAACCTAGAGTTTTTTTCTTTTCGTACCCACCTCAGAATGTCAAATCTAGTTAGCCCGTTGAGCCTTTAGCCTATTTTTCTTTGTCGAAAGGTGTAAACCAAGCTTAACCCTTTCTTTTCATTATCAGTAAATTTAATCCAAAAGCTCTTAAAAAAGCGCTCAAGAAAAAATAATTTTCCCACGGTGTCGAGGTGAAATTGTGAAAGAATAGAGAAAAAAAGAGCAAAGTGATGAAAGTAAGAAAAAATCAAGGTACGATTTGCGGATTTAAAGAAAATAAAGATGTATAACTAATCTTCTTTGTGTTAAGTCAGGTGTGCTTAAAGAAGTGGGGGACAAAAATAAAGAAAGACTTCAAGAATGGGAGGATGAAGGAAGAAACTGATACTTGAGAATGTGATGGGATGTATTGAAAAAGCGTTTAAGGACGCTAGTTGCTATTATTGGTTAGCCCCGGTATATACTGGTTCCGTAGCTTACATTACAACTGTTAAGTCTCATTGATCTTACATCACGCGTCCTTATATTAATGGATTAATACACTAGAGCAAGCCTATGGTTTCATGACACGATGCGTAATTCTTTTGGGAGAAAGTGAAATTGTGTGTATATGCCCTTGCATGAAATGTTTTAGAGTTCATGTGATTAAAAGGGAAATTCTCTTGTGTTGTGAGGGCACATGCTTGTAGAAAGATTGAATTCGTGTCGGATATCTTGATCAGCTAATTTGCATGAGTTTCCAAGATCGAGAGTCGATTAACGAGTGGAGGTCTTGATGTGTTGAATGTCATTGTAATTACTATGCATGTTTTCTTGATGATTTGCTATGTAAATAGCTCGGTATAACCATAGCTCGGATTGTCGGCGAGTAGCATGATTGGGTGTCAATTGCATGAGGTGAAAGATTATTGTTAGGACGAACAAGATTTTAAGTGTAGGGTAAGTGATCTTGGGCATAGTTATATGCCCAGTGATACTCAAATGCGTCGTTTTTGTCTTATTTATCTAACAATTTTGTATGCATTCTCATGTAAGAATTATAGGAAAGTGTGAATTTATGTAACCAACATGATTAGCGTTGTTTTGTAGGAAAAATGTACTTTTATGAAGCTAAGATGCATGTTGGGAGGAATCGAGAGAAATGGACTCGGAGTTTAGCAAGGAAATGGCCAAGGAAACGGAATAAAGGGGCTCGCGTGGAGCCTTGTCACCTTTGCCATCGCGGATGCATTACATCCAGGAGGGATTAAATTGGCAACAATTCCGGAGAAGGTACTGCGTTCGTGCGAGTGGAGCGTTGGACCTAATTACGGAACACTTGGGTGTTTTAATTATTCGACTTGGTGGAGCAAGAACGTGGGTTACGGGCGGTTGAGGGGCCGAAAATCATAGGGTTTCTCTCTATCTCTTTCTCCTTCCTTTCAATTGTTTGTATGATTTTCGTTAACGATGTTTAATCCCGCAAAATGAGTGTCTAATTTCACTCTTCTTTGAGGTTAAGAGCGATTGTAATTGAGAAATGTGATTGTTGATCATTTGGTTTTTTCATCTTTTCTTCCATGGTTGTTCTATTAATTCTTGTTCTTGCGCATTAATGTTTGTACAATGTTAATGTAAATCTAAAAAGTCCGGTTTCACTCGAGAGAGTACGAAATTGGAAAGTTGTGAATTAATAAGAGATGATCTTTACTTAGTTTGGGAAAATTGAGAATTGATTTACCTTGGCGAGGATAGAAATATACACGAAA
The DNA here is from genome assembly GCA_018107945.1 of Datura stramonium. Taxonomy (NCBI): domain Eukaryota; kingdom Viridiplantae; phylum Streptophyta; class Magnoliopsida; order Solanales; family Solanaceae; genus Datura; species Datura stramonium. The sequence continues at coordinate 41,797 of JACEIK010006632.1, read as the reverse complement.
GTCGTAGTAAATTATGGAATCGGTTTTGTTTGTCTAGAACATGAATTTACTTCCTTATCATAAAAATGTAGGTGGAAGGTTCATGATTCTTAAGTTGGGTTAAATACGAGTTTTAATCCATGGGCATAAATTCAGGCCAGCAGCTAGGAGAAAGATTAGCCTTAGTGATAATTAATTTCTCTACATGTTCGATTTAGCCTCGGCATGCTCACATTAATAGTTCAAACTCAACTTGTATATTCATTTTATGTGCTTAGTATAAATTTAGGAAACAAAATATAAAATTTTATATTTGTGTAATTGTTGATTAGAAGAGGCATAACTTGTGCAATTGGGACTTGTAGAGTGTCGGGATAATTTCATAAGTTTATGTGTTTTACTTTTCTTACTTGAGCCACTTACTACTTGTTCGACCACGTGCACTTGCGTGTATTCATCCAGACGGCCGAACAAGTCTGACTGTAGGGCTATGCATATCATATTTAGGCATGGGCTCAGTAAATACTCTCCACCCATGGAAAAGAAGAGTCTCCCAAACAATGTGGAACTTGTTATGCATCCCATTGTTGGAGATCTTCTTCTCCTTAATGAAGGTGTAGTCTACATTCGATGGGAACTTTTTCAACTATTCGGCCATCGTAGGCAGATTTAATTAAATCACGCCACTTTCTTCTCCCTTAGTTCTTGCCTTTTACGAGGCTATGGGAGAGTGAGCCCTCCTACATCATTTTACAGAATGGAAGGTGAGGAGGTTAATGCTTCCTAAGTCATATGACATGTAGAGCATTGAGGATTGTTCGGAGTTTTCTTTTATCTCGGAGCTGCTCGTAGTCTATTCCTTCCCCTCTTAGCATTCCTTAAACATTATGCTCTTTTTGGGTGGCATATCTATGTCAACTTGTATGCTAGTCTCAAAAAAATGAATATTACAAGGTGTGACAAGATTCAAGGTCAATGAAATATTGAAGCAGTATTTGAGGGCAGATGAGGAGTGAGGTTGGTAGAGATAATCAATTTAGATGAGCCTTGAGGCTTGGAGGTAATTAAGCATGTTGTGGTGTGAATCCAAGCAGAACATAGGAGGCAACCCATGCTATTTTTCTTTGTTCATTTTATTTTAAGTTTGGGATTAGCGTGTTTGCTTTGATGGTGTGTTGAAGCAATGCGGGTTGAGAAAGAAACGAAATTGGGCAAAAATGTGGTCAATTTGCAAATCGAAGATCTATGGTCACATATTAGGCCTGTGCCTTATCTGCTAGTGTGTGTGTGAGGGAGAGAAGTACAATTTGTTGTTTATAGAGGGAATAATGAAGAAATCTTCTCAAATTAGAATGGCTGCCTTTAGATATTTTTAGGCCATTCCTATGGGAAAAATGGGTTGCGAGAGAACCGAGAATGTAGTCTACATTCCCATTTTGCAATCCTTGTTACCTTATTTACTAAAGATCCAGTTCTGCTTTGTCTTAAAAGTTATTGCATTCCTATTTTATGGTTCACGAAGGGGCCTCAGTGCGCACCTTATATTCAAGAACATCATGTTCCACTTTGTAGTTCTACGGGCCCATTCTATGAGCGTATTCCTACTACTGTCCACACACTAGATCTCAAACCCTTGCCTTGTATTACTAAGATCATCTACCCGAACTTTAATTTCCTTTCTTGGATCTTCTTTTGTATATCCAATCAGAAATTTTTGGTAAGCTCTTCTAATCCGAATTTGAAAGTTTGATTAAAACTTTCAAGCTGATATAGTAGAGCTTTATTTGTGCCATATTATCTGTGATTGCGATTCATTTGATATGGGTGAGGAGTGAGAAACATATCCCCCAAAACCCTCAATTTTGAATTTGTCTTTGGTTTCAAATTAGACTTTGTGAAATCATAATCTATTTTGATAAACCTTGGATTTGAGGATTGGATTAGGTGAGAATGGATTGAATGTTGATTTTCGAGGCCAAGTAGTGTCAAACTGAGTAATTATACATGAAATTGGTCTAGAATGGCTTAGCTTAGGATGAAAATTCCTTGAATTCTTTGTGTAAACAAAGGGAAGTTTGAGTACCCTCATTGTCTTTTTGAATGCTTTGAATTTGTTGTTTGCATGCGATGGTTGTCAAATGTGATTATGGATGAAAAATTAGGATGAAGCCCATTGCGAATTGATAGGTATGCGGTTGAAGAGGACTTTATCAAGTAGTAGTTGTAAAAGCTTTCTTATGGTGCACTAATCTTACACGAGCTAAGAAAATTAATTCCAAAACAGTGGTCATCAAGGATGTTTCTAAATTGGCTCACTTGCGCGTGACATTTTAATTTATTTTGATCTTTATGAGGATTTTATCTCTATCCTTTCTAAAAGTTTGGATATCGTTAGTTTAATGGGGAACAACATTTGTTCCATAACTTTCAATGGACACAAAATTTTAATCCTAAGGAAGAAACTTCAAAAGCATTGGCATAGGTTTCTCTACTAGATTTGCCACCAAATCATTTTACTCGAACTCTATTGTCCATTGTATCAGCTATCGTAAGTCAATAGCCATAGATAAAGCCACCTAAGAAGGACCAAGACCTAACACAACTAGAATTAAGGTCATTCTTGATCTTCTGGACAAACATCCAAAATGAGTAAGGATACATATTTTGGATGAATAATCTACTGAAAGCTCGTTGAACATTATCAATAGGTTGTGTTTGATTGACAACTAATGATCAAGGAAAACAAAAGGGAAAGTAAAATCTTTTCCTTTCTTTTCCTTTTTCACCTCTCCAAAATCTATGCATCCCTAGCCACCCTCAACATAGGCATTTTAGGTTGGGAGTTCACAATGACGAGGTGGGAAGCGGGGACAAAACGCAGTCATTATAAACAAGTGGTAAGGTGAAAGGTTAATAAAAAAAATGGTTAATATGAGAGGCTCAAACTCGGTCCAGTTTATCATTGTTGTGTTGGATCATTTAAGATAAAGTGGCTAAAATCAATAACAACCTATGATATTTCTAACCAACTATCCTATAGCCTATCACGAACCAACGAGATAAGTTTAGATCCTCTACGCAGTATTGAACTAGGTATACATCCTCACTCACTCATATTACCGGTTTGCATTGAGACCTCCGGTTCATGCACGGCTAAGCCACAGCTACTCATGCTCGAGAAGTTAAATGTCATATAAAGATCCCACGAAGTCATGCAATTGTGATTAACTGTCGACTAACATAAAAAAATTTAAACAAGAAACATCAAACTAGTGCATTTATTTCTTTGCAAAGTACTTCTAAATACTTCACAATTAAGCGAAAAATATACAGACATCTTAGGTTCTACTAGATATCATTCTAGAAGAAAAAGACACATGGCAAGAAAAATCATCGGGCCAATTAAAAAATTTCCACAAATACAAGTACACCCCACCCAGAAAACTAAGTGCTTCATCATCCTAAAGCATAAAATATGTAGAAAAGGAAAGGGACATACCTATGGCTACTCGGACTTGCACTTCCATGGGTTTCCTCTCTGTGCATCGCTAGTTAACGTCGCGGCACAACGTGACTTCCTTTATCATTCCAAGCATCGTCAGTACAACGACTCAATCCCTCTTATCTCTTGATGTCTCTCCCATATACAATTTTATCCTTTGCCCATTCACATGAATATCTTACCATATTTACATTTCTCAATCTCCATGCACCATATGAGGTTGTTACCCTCTGTATGGTCCCGTCCACCTAGATTTCAATTTACCGGGGCCTTGAGACGAGCCTTGGTTTAAGCAGGTAAGACCAAATCACCGGTGAATTCCTTTTCACAATTTTCACATCATGGCGGATCTTCGTGCTTTCTTTATAAATATTTGCACTCTCATAAGCTCAAAGATGAAATTTATCAAACTCATTGAGGCGATCTAGTCTAATTTCTTCCTTTATTCTATTACAGCTCAGCTTTTTCGGTGCCCATAATGCCTTATGCTTACTCTCTAGGCATATGGCATGACTTTCCACATGGCTAGATGAATACTTGAGATGAGCCGATGGGGGTCTTATAAGTTTTTGATATGCACATAACATAATTATCAAGCTTCCTAGACCAATCACGATCCGGTTGGTATTCACTATTTTGGCCCAGCTCTCTTTATCTCCCTAATAGACACTTCTACGCCCCTTGATTGAGGATGGTAGGTTTTTCCACCTTATTCTTCACCATATTTCTCAATAGAGTTCTAAGGCGGTTACAAAATGTGATCCACTGTCACTAAAGATTGCTCTGGAGAGTACTAAACATAGCAATTATGTTCTTCCACGGAAATGTTGCTTAGAAACTTTTCCTTCATTGTTAGGAAGTGCAATAGCCTCCACCCATTTGGAGACATATTCCACAACCACCAAGATACTTTCATCCATTATGAGCTCACAAATAGACCTGAAGTCATTACCCCATACATCGAATAACTTTACTTCTAGGATAGGGATCAATGGTAGCTTATGCATACGAGTAATGCCACCTTACCTTTGGCACTAATCAAATGCCTTGGCATAATGTAAGCATCTTAGTGGATAGAGATAATAATACCCAATGCAAAATTTTATGCATAGTTTTGATACCCTTATGATAACTAGCGGGGATGGTGTAACCCTCCAGAATTGCTCAAAATCTCTACCTCTGGATCACACCTCGAATCAACCCATCCCGAATAGATTCGAATAGATAGCAAGTTTCATCCCAATAGTATCTTCGAGCATCGAATAAAGGAATTTCTTCCTTTGCTAGGGCGTCATATACGGGTACAGGTGTGTAGCTCGCAAATGAATTTGCATAGTCGGCGAACTAAGGGATAAAATCTTGGGAAAGAAGCCAATACACATTCATGCAGGAAGGCATCATCAATATAAATATCATCCTTTGCTCTAGCCTCGGCTTCTTGTATGGACAAGCGATCGAGCACATTTTTTACGTTCCTTTCGACCTTTTACAATTTAAAATTCTTGGAGACCTGATACCCATCCCGATCGGCTGGGTTTAGCATCCTTTCGACATTAGATACCTCAACGCAACATGGTGCAATATGGACAATTACCTTAGTTCAAAGAAAGTATGCCCAAAACTTTTCAAATGTAAAGACCTTGCTAGTAGCTCCTTTTAATTATTTGCGATTAGTTCTTTTGAGTTGTATTAAGTGTTTTTCTTGGCATAATAGATGGGGTGAAAAATCTTTTTCCATTGACGGGACGGCATCAAGAGCTACCCTACTAGTGTCACACATTACCTTGAATGGGAGATACCAAGGTAGAGCTATAATAATAGGAGGGTGGTGAGTTTATTTTTCAAGCATTCAATGCCTTGACGTACCTCATCAAGTACAGGACTTCGCCTCCGCTTACAAGTAGTTTTAACAATGGTTGTGCAATCTTTGAAAAGTCACTTGATGAACCTCCTATAGAATCCACCTTGCCTAAAATCTTTGAGCCCTTTTTATAAATAGATGGTGGCAACCTAGCTATTACTTCAATTTTTGCCTCGTCCCACTTGTATCTACTTCCCACGAGATTTTGTGATCTAGCAACATCCACTTCTTTGGCCAGGTAGTGACATTTTCCCAATTAAAGACCCAGTTAGTTTCTTATTGTTTGTTGTTACTTTTCTCAAATGCTTGAGTAGGATTTAAATGACTCACCCTGAGCGAAGTCATCCATTAATGCCTTGATGGTGTCCTCTATACGAGAAGATCGGCGTCATACAATGCTGGAATGTCGTTGGTGCATTACACAACCCAAAAAGGGCATCTCTAAGCAAATGTTCTATACGGGTAAGTGAAGGTGGTCTTCTCTTGGTCTTTTGGTGCTACAGAGATACGATTATTTTAGAATAGCCATCAAGAAGTAGTACCGGCCTACACCTACCAACACAGCAAGCGTCGATCCATGAATGGCATTGGAAAATCATCCATGCAGGTCTAGTTGTTGAGTTTTCGGTAATCCATGCACACACACGCTAACTTTGTGGCCCGATCGTGTCGGTATTAGCTCATTTTTCTCATTGGGTGCCACTATTATCCCACCTTTCTTTGGCATACATTGTAGCAAACTTACCCACTTGCTATCCGCAATGGGGTAAAACTATACCCGATACGGCCACTTGATAATCTCTCTCTTCACTACTACTTGCATCGGTGGGTTTGAGTCGTCATTGATGCTCTATGCTTGGTGCATAATTAAGAGCTCAAAAATTTGGATTTTGTGGGTACATATGCCTAGAGGGATCTGATGATGTCGTATTGTCATGACCCAAACGGAGGCCCGGATCATAGACATGGGACAAGAGACCCCAAGTCGACCCATGACACATGCATACGACTATTCCTTCTCCAATTAAACAAGCGGAACCTTAAATATAAAACATAGAGGAAACGTAACTATAGCATAACATCAAAGAATTAAAACGCATACAAAGTGAGTACTACATATTGGTGCGAAGACACTCTACCCATACGATGGGTTGATGGGACAACATATCCAACTAACCTGAATAGTAATGAAACTCGAAGATAATATAAAAGTCTATCAAACAGCCCTCGAAATAGGACTCACCAATGGTGATAGCGTAGATTTGAGATGGACTAAGGATGAGGGCAGGCACACGATCCGGACCTTGTATCATGAAATGATACAGTATAGAAAAATATGTGACGATTACATGGAATGTATCGAGTATGCAAGGTAAGTAAAACCACGAGGTAATATAAATCCATTTAAGCAAGTTATACATATATCATAAGCTTTTAAGGATAAGAATAAGGCTACATGCATTCATTATAAAATTATACTCACATTAAACATGATCATGCATGGATTTAGAACATTATGGTGACTCGAATGACTCAAGGCAAAACATGACATTTATTTCAAGCGAAACCATGCGTCAAGCCTTACTTCTTTGATACGTACATGCTAACTAATCATCATGAATAATGAATATGAAATCTAAATTATATGGACATTGGGAGACTCTTCATAATCGACGCCGCAGCAGTAAAGCTACGTGGCTGACTATCACACTTTCAGTGGGAAGAACCGTCCACTTAACCTTTTCGGGGTGATGGACCTTTCTGAATATCGATATCAAGCTCGCGAGGACAATCGAGTAGGGGATAACTCACAATGGAGGTCCCAATAATGTATAAGTATTAACCTACGTTGGCGCGTAGATATTGGGCATAGGGTAGTCGACCCTTAACACGCTGGTCTTTGGACTCTTCTCCCAAAACATGCAATGATTTACATCGTATATAATGGGCTCGACATCATCTAATGATGAATCTGATATAAAATCATGCATAACTCGACATCGTACGAACGATGCTCAACATTGTCCTTTGAGAAAGCTCAATAATGCCATACATCTAAATTATAAGCTCATGCATATGAGAAGCTTTATTCGAAACATACCACAAACTCAATCGGGTGGGAGCATCTACTCCAAATCATGTGGTAAGTTACATGTGTTCGAGTGTATGGATGACTACACGCAAATTGCACGTGGTCGAACAAGTAGTAAATTGCTCTAGTAAGCCAAGTATCGATCCTACAAAGGCGGACTATGGGGCAAATCTACTCAAGTGTCAATTAGTGTAACTCAAAAAATGCAGACAACAATGTTAAAGAAAGTTTTTATAATTTGTTATCAAAATTTATGCTAAGTCTAAAATGAATATACAAGTGAGTCTAAACTATGAATGAGAGCATCTTTGAAGGCTAAAAGCAGACATGTAAATTAATTATCAATACAAGTTGGTTAATCTTTTCTACGGTTGCTAGTCGGAACTTATGCCTATGGATTAAAACTCTCGTATTTAACCCAACTTAAGAATCATGAACCTTCCGCCTACATTGTTGTGATAAGAAGCAATTCATGTTCTAAGCGATACAAAACCGATTCCACAATTGATATCCCGACTTTCAGGTATATTTCTATCACGAAGGTAAATCAATTCTCAATTTTTCCAAACTAAGGAGAGATCATATCCTATTAATTCACAACTTTCCAATTTAGGTACTCTCGAGTGGCTTAGGACTTTTTAGATTTACACATCAACATTGGCCAAACATTAATGCGGTAAGAACAAGAATTATTAGAATAACCATGGAAGAAAAGATTAAAAAAAACAAAAAACCAACAATCACATTTCAATACAATTGTTCCTAGCCTGCAAGAAGTGAAATTAGCCACTCATAGTATTAAACATCGTTAAATGAGTGTAAATCATACAAACAATTGAAAGAAAGGAGAAAGAGATAGAGAGAAACCCTAAGATTTTCATCCTCAACTGTCTGTAACCCGCGTTCTTGCTCCACCAAGTCGAAAATTTAAAAAATGAACCTAAGTGTTCTATTTATGCGGTGGGAATTTTTCCCGGAATAACAAGCAACGTGTCACGGGTGCCAGCGAGCTTGCCTCCCGTGACACGGTCACCCAACGCGGAAGCTCTGCGGAATTTGGTCAAAGTCGGTATTTATCCCCAGACGTGGCACAACATGCAACGCGGAGCTTGCTCAACGTGACACGGTGCGGGCATCTGCACCTTCACTGGAATGTCCAGTTCCGGGTAATTAGGTCAACGTTACGCGGCACGAATACGAAGTTTCTGGAAACTTTGCCAATTAAATCCTCAGGACGGGAATGCATGCGATGGCGGCGTGACACAGCTCCGTCGCGGAGCCTCTTATTCCTTTCCTTGGCCATGTCTTTGCTCTCTTTCGAGTCCATTTACGATTCCTCCCAACATGCATCTTAGCTCCATAAAAAGTACATTTTTCCTGCAAAACAACGCTAATCATGTTGGTTAGTATAAATTCACGCTACTTGCAATTTCGCGAGAAAGTACAAACATTCTTAGATAAATAAGGCAAAAATGACGCATTTGAGTATCACTTGGGCATATAAATATTCCCAAGATCACTTACCCCACACTTAAAATCTTGTTCGTCCTCGAACATCAATCTTACACCTCATGCAATTGACACCCCATCATGGCTACTACGAAACAAACAATCCCAGGAGCTACGGTTATCTGGGATTTACATAGCAAATCATCAAGAAACCATGCATAGTATCATCATTAAAATGACATTCAACATATCAAGACCTTACCTCCTAGACTTAAGAATGCGACAATCGATATACGACAAAACTCATGCAAAATTAGCTGGCGAAGATATCAGACACAAAAATTCATTGCTTTAAGTCCAAGCATGTGCCCTCACAACCTGTAGAAATTTCCCCCTTTTTTAATCGCATGAACTCTAAAACATTTCATGCGAGGGGGCATATACACACAAATTCACTCTCTCTCCCAAAGAATTCACATGCATGGGTGTCCCTACTTGAACCATAGGCTTGCCTCTGGTGTATTACTCCACTAATATAAGGACGCGTGATGTAAGATCACGTAGGACTTAACGGGTTGTAATGTAAGCTACGGAACTAGTATATCTTGGGCTAACCCATTAATAGCAACTAAGCGTCCTTAAGCGCTTTTCAATACATCCCATCACGGCAGGCATTCTTTCTTCCTTCCTCCTCCCATTCTTGAAGTCTTTCTTTATTTTTGTCCCCCATTCTTTAAGCACACCCGACTAAACAACGAGAGTAGTCATACATCTTTATTTTCTTTAAATCCGGCACGTGCACCTTTAATTTTTTTCTCTTACTTTCATCACTTTGCTTTTTCCTCCTTTTTTTCTTCTTTTCACCATTTCATTCCTTGACACTATGGGAAAATTATTTTTTTTCTTGAGCGCTTAAGAGCTGTGGGTTAGATTTATGGATAATGAAAAGGAAGGTTAAGCTTAGTTTAAACCTTTTCGAAAAAAGAAAAAAAATGACTAAAACTCAGATGAACTAACTAAGTTTGACATTTGAGGTGGGTATGAAAAAGAAAAAAAACTTTAGGTTAAAACAAAGAAAGCCTACATCCTTTCCTACACTACACTTCCTTCATTTCGTTTTCGTACACACAACAAGCAAGTTTAGAACTTCACAATAGCATGGAATAATTGAGACCTCACTAGACACTCGTTGCACATGCTCAACTCAAGACATATTCCACGAGACTCTTCAATCGGCTAATTACAAGAATTCAAACATTAAGCCTCAATCACACCGAATCAAATTCTATGGCCTAGGTATCTCAACATATGTACAAAATTTGTATTATTTCATACGAATCACCTTTGCATTCTAAATATCATGTACAACACGCAACAAGAATTCGTAGCCATAGAGTAACATACGCATGGGATACAACCAACCAAACAAAAAATTGAAAAGACAAAAGCTACTCCCTCGACTACATTTCCACCAGACGGTGTCAATCCATCCATCGCAGGGAACGGTCACTATTTACGACTTCAGTTCAATGGGACTCTTCTCGGTAAAAGAGCTGAAAACAAACACCCAGAAACCCAATCATAAAATTAATTACGAAATTTTTAAAAATATCGATGATTTCGATAAAAAAATATTTACACTAGCTAACAACATTCAACGACACACAACAACTTCTAAATGATAATTACAATGCAAAACATACACCTGAAAAGCCCACGGGGGTCACAATTTTTGTTTCAAGCACAACAATAGAATATGAATATACACACAAATCAAGACAAAAACCAGCCACCACCTAACTACTCCCCGCCCCGCACTTAAGCTAGAACCTTTGTCCACTAGTGTTCATACGGTGAAACAAAGCACAAACAAGTGGGTGGTGAAACTCCCCCGATCAATCAAAATTATTCCATTTCTTCGTCGGAGTGCGGCTGCCTCATCTCCCATGTGCGAATCTCCCATTCGTCCTCCTCGACTCAAGCGGAATCCTCGCGACGTGTCTTCTCATCGGTAAGTTTATCGTCATCCACGGGCTCCACAAAAGCTGAAGCCCACCCGACATGGAGCCCTGGCATTTTGCCGAAAGGGTAATCCAGGTCGAGGCGCACGGCTCATCCTCTATGTAGGCCTCCCACACATGCGCGGTAGACATCGCATCCAGAACATGCGGGCCATGTGCGATCACCAGGAGCATGTCGCTCGGCTAGTGTAAGCGGCCAGAGTGAGTGGTGTCAAGTGACTTAGTCTTTGTGGCGATCCACAGCCGCCTCTCCATCTGCGGGATATAATCCAAGGCCTCTTCCTCAACATCTAAGGCCCCTCGGGAGCGTGGTCAGGCCAAGAGCCACCAGGCAAAATGCACTGCACCGCATTTGTAGACTCTCTTTGTGGCGGATATGATCACACCGCCCCAACATTGATCTCCGGCCCTTTTATCGGGGCATACACCGAAGCACACGATCACGGGGACATACATCATATGCACCCCCGAGTAGAGGCGGGGAACACACCTATTTTTCGGCGAGATCTGGCTTCTTTGTTCATGCAGCTGGTAGAAGCGATGTCGATGGTAGCCCTCTTTAGCCTTCCACTCCAGCGTCTTTGACAGGCAGGCCCTTTGGATCTGTTAATCTCCCACTGTGTGGTGAGTAATGTCCCAGCTGCCATTCATGGGGCGTGCATGTTACTGCGCCCCCAAGATGGCATTAGAGGTGATGAGGCTCAAGAGTAACAATTTGGCCCCTTATTTTGATAGTGTGCGGAGCGTCGGGTTCAGTTGGCGTAGAACTCTGAATCAAGTGCGGATTGCACTCCTTTGGGCTCTTCAAGATGAAGCTGACCCGCGGTGTCAGCTCCAGGTGGACAATTCGAGGGACTCACAGCCTTAACGGCTCCCTGCAATGTGCTCCTCGGGGAAGTACTTGTTCTCCTTATGCTTCGTGTACCATTTCTTCCCTTCCTCATCACCCATCGGGTTAGGTATTAGCGGCGTTGGCCAGCGTGGAGGCCGCGGTGCTCTTTGGGGCACACTATTCCAGTCTGATCCTTTTTCTTTCGAGCGCCAGCGTAGATCGCCCTTCCCTTTGTCTTGCTACTCGACATCATTCTGTCAATTAAAGCGAGACAATCCCAATGTCGATCGATTTAAATTAAAAACCCGACTAAGGTTGGGTAGAGTCAAACCACCTTTGCTCGATTTAGCCACAATTATTCAGCAGCTAACGGCAAGAACATCCTCATTTTACCATTTACATAAAAACAAAAACAACACAATCATGCCTCGTGCATTTAGAGAATTTGATGGTATAAATTCTTTACTCGAACTTAAATCATGACTAACCACAATGTTACCATCGACAACATTTCATCACATAGCACTTAGCAACAAATTTTATCAACACAACCTAAGCAATTCACCAATTTAAATGCAATTCGACAATTTTATGCAATTTCAACAACTTTATTCCACGAAAATTTTATCGCGCCTTTAGCATAATAACGTTGAGCACAACACAATTCACCTCACCCAACATGCACAACCCAACAATTTTTCACATTTCTACGTCAATTTAACATCTTCCTATTCACATACCAACCCCCTAGCAAACAATTTAAAAATTCAATCCAACCTGTATTTATCGCGTTCATATAATCACAACGATACTATGAACATCAATCAGCAATAACTTAAATGAATTTAAGCTCAATTTCTACTTAGGGCAAGGTTTACTCACCTCTCATGCTCAAAATCGAAAAAATTAGACAAGAATTGAGGAGTTGAGTTCAGAACATACCTTTAATCCAGATGATATGAAGAAAGTTGAAGAAATTTCAATCCTAGAGTCAGTGTCACGTTGAGGAAGGCAGGGTTTTTCGGGGGTTTTGTCGCGGGAATGGGAAATGGGAAAAATGAGGTGATTTTGGTGTTAAAAAGAGGATTTCACGGAGTCACCGGTGACGGTGTGACCGGCAGCGGGATTACACCTCAAGCGTGTCACGGAGGGTAGCAGCGGAGCCCTCGTGACACGGAGCCATCGCGCCGGCATTACACAGATTTCTTAAAAATTCCGGAATAGGCTTCAACGTGTCACGGAGGAACACGAGGCCCTCCTCTCAAGTGACACGGAGCCAGCACGATGGGCTCAACTGTTTTGCCACCTTTTAATCTTTTTATCTTACCTCGATTTTTCCTTTGCGATTCTTTGCATTTCTTCCTCAGATTGACACAGAAATTTATCTTACAACAGAAATCGGTTAGAATCCCAATGTTTAGAAAAAAACACAACACAATATTTTATTTTTTAAAGTAAAGTTTACATTTTTTTTTAATTTTTTTTTTTGGAATTATCGTACATTTATAATACAATAAATTCCACGGGTTGCCTCCGTGCGGCGCACAGTTGTCCGCTGACTCGACGTCCTTTACTAATTAAAGCCTAGGGTAACGGATTTTCTCACGATTGCCATCCTCACCCCAATAGTGTTTACACCGTTGTCCATTTACGAGGAACGTGGCACTTCGGTCTTCTGCGACAACTCTACTGCCACATGCGGGGTCATCCTTACTACCTCAGCGGCCACGACCATTTGAATGCTTGACTTCCACAGAACAACTAAGCTTGTGAATTGAGAAAGAGCAACACTTTCTTCCCCGGGCTGAAAATACGATGCACCACATGCTTATCGTGCCACCTTTTCGATTTCTCTTTGTAGTACTTGGCACTCTCATAACATGCCCGACGAAACTCCTCGAGTTCGTTGAGTTGCATCGACCTCTTCTTCCCTAGCTAGCTCCAAGTCCATGTTCAATTTTCTCCATGACCCGAGCTCGGTGCTGGATTTCCCACGGCGGATGAAATGCTTTCCCATAGACCAATCGGTATGGGAGAGGTTCCAATTGGTGTCTTGTAGCGGTTACGTATGCCACTGCTTAGCATCGTCGGGTTTGCTTGACCAATCACTCGTTGTGCATTCCTTTGTTTTCGGAGAATGCCTTCACGTCTACTTCGACACCTCCACTTTCCCACTAGTTTGGGGATGATATGTTGTTGCCACCTTGTGGCGCACCCCATGCCCAGCTGGCATCTTCTTGAAACTTGCATTGACAAAAATGAGCTCCCAATCGGCGATAATGGCTTAGGGTGTCCAGAACCTTGTGAAAATGTGAGTTTTTTCACAAATTTTATTTATATTGTTGTCATTCTAGGAAAGCTATTGCTTCCACCCACTTTGATACATAATCAACAGCTACCAAGATGTAGCGATTACCAAATGACGGTGGGAATGGGCCCGTGAATTGTGCCACAATCCTGTCCAGTCTCCACTTCGAGTACATTGCGGTGGCATCTCTTGCCTCCTACCAATTGTAGTGTCCTTTGACATCATCGCACATTTTGACTTATGCCATAGAGTCTCTACGGGCGGTGTAGGCCAAAAAGAACTGTTGTAGTACCTTGTGCGGCTGTCCTCTCGCCTCAGTGGTGCCCTCCATATAATGAGGTAATGACTCCTCAAAACCTCTACAATCTGGCTCTCCGGTATGCATCTTCTCATAACAGTCTGGTCCCTTTGTTTAAACAAATATGGCTCATCCCAAATGGAAATCTAGATAATCATGCGCAATTTTTTTCTTTCTTGGTAGTAGCCTCAGTGGATAGACTCCCCTCGCAACAAGTTCACTATGCCTTCAGGAACCTCATCTTCTCCTATTGCCAAGAGTACGCTCATCCAGGAACTCCTCTTTGATATTGTCACCTTCCTTCACATGTGGCCAGAAGCTCCAATCGCGATAGGTGATACGCCACTTGATTCTCGCTCCACTTTCTGTCCTTTATTTCTAAGTCAAAACTCACTGACAACAAGATCCATGCGATGCGACTGGGTTTTGCATCCTTTTTGTTAAACAAATGCGGATCTATTTGCATGATCGGTATACACCACTACTCGCGAAACCACCAAATAGGACGAATTTATCAAAAGCAAACACCGGTGCTAGCATCTCCTTTGCAATGTGTATAATTACTTTGGGCGTGTTCAATGTTTTGCTTGATAATGAATAAGTGAAAGATTCATTTACTCTCTTGCCCAATGCGGCTCTGACCACATCACTTGCACCACACATCGGTTCAAATGGTTGTTCCCAATCCGGAGAAATAAGGATGGGTGCTTTTATCAATTTCTGCTTCAACTCCTCGAATGCTTTGACACACTCATCATCAAATTGGAACTTCACCTCTTTTTCTAAGTAATGCATAATGGTCTATAAATTTTGGAGAAGTTGTTGATGAGCAGTCTGTAGGAGCCACTGCATGCCAGCTGCGAACACCCTTCACCGTAGGTGGTGGTAACTTCTCAATAACTTCGACTTAGCACGATCGACCTCAAACCCACACACCAAGACACTCATGGCCAAGGACAATACCCTCCTTGACTAAGAAATGACACTTCTCCCAATTGAGTACAAGGTTGGATTCTTCCATGACCGACACCCTTTCAAGATTTTGCAAACAAGTAGCAAGCAGTGCAGAAGCAGAGGAAATCATCCATAAATACCTCGACGAAATCCTCCACCATGTCTTGAAAGATCGCTATCATGCATTTTTGGAATGTGGCGGGTGCATTGCTTAAACCAAATGGCATCCGCCTAAAAGCATATGTCCTATATATGGACATGTAGGTAGTCTTCTCTGATCTTCGGGTGCTATGGCTATTTGGTTATGGCAGTACCCATCAAGGAAACAATAGTATTCTTGCTGACCAATGTTCATGTATTTGATCAATGAACGGGATAGGATGGTGATCTTTCCTTGTGGCTTCATTGAGCTTTTACGTAGTCCATGCAAATGACAGCAACTGTGACCCGGTTCGTGTAGGGATCGGCTCATTTTTTTTCATTGGTGACCACGGTCATCCCTCCTTCTTTGGGACACACTTTGAGAGCAGGGAGTGACCCATTCCAGCATCAGAAATCGGATAGACCACACGTACATCAAGCCATTTAATTATTTCTTTCGACCACGTCCTTCATCATTGGATTTAACCTTCGCGAGGCTAAACGGTTGGCTTTGCTCCTGTCTCTTGTGAAAATTACGTGTGTGCAAAAATTTGAGTTAATACCACTGTGAATGTCAAACATTTGCCAACCTATTGCACTTCCTTCTTAAATAGCTACTACCTCTTTTCTGTGCCTCTGTTAATTACGATGAAATGATGATAGGCTGGAAAAGTATCACCTTCCCAAAAATACATATTTTAAATGAGAGGTAATGCTTTTAATTCAGCTTTGGTGCTTCTTCAATAGATGGTTTCGGCAAAGGTTCCAGAGACCTCGTGCTGGCTGAAATCTCGGCTTCCTAGGATAGCTTTGTGGCTCATTCAACACTTGTACCACCTCGTAATCATCTACATATGCAGAAATGATCGGAGTTCATCAGCGCTCTTTCCACTTTAGTCTTGAGATTCAACAATCGGACAAATTTCCTGCTCGATCAAGCATAGCGATTGCTGAAAGTTCCTCGTAGCCATTAGGAGCTTCATGGCTTTATCTACATCAAATACCTCATCCTTGTCCATTTTTACTGCATAGTTAGGCCTTACTGCCGGCTACATCATAATGCTTTCCCGGTAGCCAGAAAGGACGTCCCAAAATAAATGCAGGACTTCAGCGTCGCTCGAAGTCAAACACAACGAGAAGTCTCTTAGGGAAGATAAGGAGCGAGCGCTTGCACCAGCACGTCCTCCACAATACCATCGGTCTTGCCAGGGAACGTCCGCGAGCTGCAAGATCACTTGTTGTTGATCTAGGACTCACCTAGCTGACTTCTTGAATCTGAGGGGTCGGCATCAGAAGTTAATTCTCGCTACCAAATCACATGATAAGCGGCTGGATACTGCACTTAGGTGTTATACGTATTGTAAAGCTCGGGGTCCTTGAGCTTTGTGGGCAATGTGTTCTGTCCAGGAGAGTGCACTCCTCCATAAGAGCAGTGGAGTACTCGAGTCAACTTTGCTTTTGTTCGCCACGATGTCATAGCCTTTGCGTACTTTGGCACTCCCTGTAAAACATCGACAAGAGGTAAGTTAATGTGTACCTGTTTAAGCACCTCCATGACCTTTTTGAAACACGCCTCCACCTTGTGTTTCTTTGTCGTTGAGACGGAGGTGGAGGTCTTTTTGGTTCAACATCCTTTTTCTTCCCCCTCTCATCCGCTTTGCTCCCTCTCGTTCTATTTGCTCCCATTTGTTGAGGTGGTCTTTAAGAAGTTCCACCTCCTTAAGCTGCAAACCACTCCTTGTGAAGTCCTTTGTATTCACACTGCCCAGGGTTGGGTCCGTGTCGCTAGGAAGTCCTCCCTGTTAGGCACGGTGTTTTGGGCTCCGACAAATTGCCCAGCGGCACTCCGAGCGCCTTGGTAGCTAGCGATTGTTCTTAACGTCGAGGTGCCAATTTAACATAGTCGAACGGCAATATGAGCTTGGTTAGCTTTCATAGTTTTGAACATCTCCTCAATCTTTGGGTGATGGTGGTGGAGGAGGGCATTGTTGTTACATCTTTACTTGTTCCGATAGTTACACGCCTCCCTTGATTCGCACTGACTCGAACTACGCACGATGGTTGTGGTGCTACCCCAAGAGATATTCGGGTGATTCCTCCGGTTAGAATTGTAGTTGTTACCATCTTGTTGGTGATTGTTCCTTTGTGCATTTCGGAGACAAAGTTCCTTGAGTCGAGGATTTGCCTCACAACACTCGAGTGGTGTTCATTACTCCACACTTCACACCGTCTGTTTGCCTTGCATTCAGTGGGGCTTGAGGCTGATTCATGCTCATATTCTTGAAGTGGGTGTTGAGTGATTTTGCAACGCAGCTATACGTACGGCGATAGGCACAGCAAACCATCCACTTAAGACTCAGTTGCTTTCCTTGCTCCTCCCCTTGAAGAGTCAGTATTCTACTCAGGATTACCACTGCGAAATACGATTTAACAAAGTATACAGCTCCTCGCCCAAGTCTTTTCTAATGCTTGTCCCCCAGTTTCTTTAGTCCAGCCAAATTTTTGTGTGGGGTTCCAAACATTCTATAAAAGTGTGCACCGGCACATCATTGGATTGGTGGTGATGAGGACAATCACTTAATAGCGATTTGAATCTCTCCCAAGCTTGATGTGATTCTCCTTCTCTTTGTTTTAAAACTTAGAATTTGACTTCTAAGTCTTTCACATTTCTGGGATGGAAAGAACCGGATCAGAACTTCTTTGCAAGATCATCCCACGTGGTATTAAATTGGAGTGGCTCGGCTTTCCAGCCACCTTTCGGCTTCTCCCAAAAGTGAAAATGGGGTAATGTAAGCGACATAATCTGGTGACACTCACAGCGGAATGTAAGTGTCACTTATCTCCAAAAAGGTTTGAAGATGTTGTTGTGGATCCTCGTGAGGAGACACGTGAAGGCTTTGCCGCTTGTGTGCGGCAATTGCACCATGTTGTTTAAGCTCGGAACCTCCCTCGGCTCGGGTTTGCGAATGCTAGACGTGCATTGCTAGCATGTGGGATTGCCACATCGCGACAGGCCTATTGCCATTTCCTCGGGCACCAACACTTTGCCCTTACAAGTGGTGGATGCTGTGGTTGCTCAGGGATTGTTTATTACGAACTTAGCGCAGCTTTTTCCCTAGAGCTTCTCTCCGTTGGCGATGGCATTGTCTTTCCGGCTCTAAGGAAGGATCCACCGGCTCTTTGTCCCTTGCCATTGTTCAACGAATCGATATACGCAAAATCTGAGCTAAGACCAAGTTGTCAACACTAATATAAAAAGAAATATGGCCAACACTTTAAGAAAAATTATAATTTCGCCAATTGCCGAGTCCCAGAGCAAGCGAGGCGCCAAAAACTTGTTGTTTGTACGGATGACTACATACAAGTGCACGTGGTCGAACAAGAAGTAAGTGGCTCAAGTAAGCCGTATCGATCCCACCGGGGGCGCAGCACGGGGCAAATCTACTCAAGTGTCGATTAGCTGTAACTCAAAAAATGAGGACAACAATGTAAAGAAAGTTTTTTATAATTTTGTTATCTAAATTTATACTAAGTCTAAAATGAATATACAAGTGAGTCTGAACGATGAATGTGAGCATCTTTGAAGGCTAAAACGAACATGTAGAAATTAATTATCAATACAAGTTAGTTTAATCTTTTCTACGGTTGCTAGTCGGAACTTATGCCTTCAGATTAAAACTCTCGTATTTAACCAAGAATCATTAGCCTTCCACCTACATTTACGTGATGAAACAATTCATGTTCTAGCCATACCAGCCAGGTTCCACAATTGACTAATATAACTTTCGGTATATTTCTATCCACGAAGGTAAATCAATTCTCAATTTTCCCAAACTAAGAACAGATCATATCCTATTAATTCACAACTTTCCAATTTCGTGCTCTCTCGAGTGAAACCGGACTTTTCAGATATACATTAACATTGACCAAATATTAATGCGGTAAGAACAAGAATTAATAGAACAATCATGGAAGAAAGATGAAAAAACCAAATGATCAACAATCACATTTGATACAATTGTTCCTAACCTCAACAAGAAGTGAAATTAGCCACTCATTTGTGGATTAAACATCGTTAAATGGTATGAAATCATCTGCACACATGAAGAAAGTAGAAAGAGATGAGAAACCCTAAGATTTTCGTCCCCTCAAGCACTTTGTAACCCACGTTCTTGCTCCAACAAGTCGAGAAGAATTAAAAAATGAACCTAAGTGTTCTATTTATACGGTGGGAATTTTCCGGAATAACAAGAGCGTGTCACGGGTGCAGCCGTGGAGTGCCTTGCCTCACGTGACATGGTGCAAACCTGGAGACTCTGCGGATTTGGTCATCCAGTGTTTATCCCCCAAACGTGACGGCATGCAACGCGGAGCTTGCCCAATGTGACACGGTGCGGCAGCGCACACCTTCTTTGGAATGTCAAGTTCAGTGTGGTGGAGTCTCCAACGTGCCCACACGGCATGAGCGTAGGACCCTTCTCGGAAAACGCGGACCCTCTCTGGAAATTTTGCCAATTAAATCCTCCGGACAGAATGCATCCGCGATGGCAGCGTGACATGGCTCCATCGCGGAGCCTCTTTATTCCTTTCTTTCCTTGGCCATGTCTTTGCTCGCTTCCGAGTCCATTTACGATTCCTCCCAACATGCATCTTAGCTCCATTAAAAGTACATTTTTCCTACAAAACAACGCTAATCATGTTGGTTAGTATAAATTCACACTTTCCTACAATTTACATGAGAATGTACAAACATAGTTGGATAAACAAGGCAAAAACGACGCATTTGAGTATCACTTGGGCATATAAATATTTCCAAGATCAACATGTAGAAATATTTACTCAACATACCGCAAGCTAGAATTTATAATAAGAATTGAGAAATTTCTCTTTAAACAATGTGGTAAGATTATGTTGGGAAAATCATCACTTTAATCAACCTGTGGGCATTTCCCAAAGCTTTATCATAGTAGGATCTACACATTCTTATTTTTGAAAACAACATCATAATCATGAGTAACTTTAGAAACATGCTTTTCATCACCAACTTCATCATTATCACACATTTACCATAAATCACCCCTTTTATGAACTCTTCACCCATAGGCATTTTACATTTAATTTTAGAAAAATAAATTTTATAAGAGAAACAAGTTAGAATCCGCCCAAGCTTCGTAAATCAGCAATATCAACTCAATCTATTCATACCCATGAGTAGAGATATAAGAATCATGCAATTGATCGAAACCCCATAATTGATTATTCATGATTTAACACTAATTGATAGGAATTGGGCATGGGTGTGGAAGGAAGACACCCATTAAAACCCTACATACCTGAAAATGGATTGACTCAAAGTTCCTTGGATACCCACAAAGAAATTGATGGAAACTTGGGGAAGAAGACCTTGAATCTCCCAAAAAATTTCTCTAAAGCTCTTGCATGAGAATGGGCCCAAAAATTTCTCTAAAGTTCTTGCATGAGAATGGGCATGCATAAAGGAATTAACCCATCCTATCACACTTAGAAAATATCCAAAACGATGTAGTTTAGGGTCTAAAAGCATGGAAAAGTCAAAAATACCCTTAATAAGTTGTCCCTAAAATTTGGCGAGATGGAACCCACAAGTGGAACCAATGGGTCATGGGAGCCACCCATGGCCTTTCCTGTCTTCTCGTTGAAAACATTGCAAAAAGCCCATTCCTAGAATCGTACCACAGACACAAGGTCGGATCGTCCTAAGCTTCAACAGACAGTTCCTTTGGTCGTTGTTTCCTTCTTTTGAAATTTTGCACTCCCATTCCATTAATCTCACCATGGCTCATTGTAAGCTTCAACGGGGCATGGTTTCCACCCGTTGTCTCAATTGTGACAGTCCACAGCCCTCCCAAGACTACTAACAATGGACTGTCATTCGTCACAATGGGTCGTTTTAACACCCGTTGATACTTCAGCCATCTGGGCTGACTCCTTACCACGACCACCATAACGACTCGTTGTTTCTTACAACAGGTCGTCGAATCAACCGTTGTTCCTCCTAATATCTGAGCTCCTAAACCCACGACCACAAATGATGGTCCATGGTTACTTACCACGAGTTGTGGTACCTGTCGTTCTACAACCTTTTTCCCAACTTTTCAACAGTTTTGCATTTCAGCTTCTCGGGTCTACTGCTAAGCACTTCTGGGGTATTACGGCGATGGTCCATCCAATTATATTTTAGTTCTTTTTCAATATTGCAACCAAAGCTTCCACTTTCCAGTCTGTCAAGTAGGCTGCAATAATTACTGGTAAGGTATTATTTTCTCCCGAGAATTAATATTTTAGGTGGGGAAGTAATGTCTTAAGCTCCAGAACTGGTGGTACCTCCACTGATGGTTTTGCTGGAGGAGTTGCACGGTTCTTTAAGTCAAGGTCTAACTTCATTGGTTTGAAGTTTATGACCCCATTCCCTCTTGAGCATTTACCAAGTTTGTGTACCCCGATACTCCATCTCCCTCATAATTCATAAGCATGGCTGCTAGTGTATCAATACTCATTATCTCTCCCATGGACACTAGCAGCCTCTTGTCTTCCATCTGGTTGTTCACACAGATATTCCTTGAGGTGAAGTGTCCCTGCTATACCATGAAGGAATCACACAAGAAAAAGAAAATGTAAATGAGGAAATAATAACTAAAAGTTAAACATAAGCAATTAGTCTAGTCCTAAGCCATATTCCCTAACAACGGCGCCACTTTTTGATAATGCTCAAAGTCACACTCCTAATAAAGCATGAAGTGGACGTTGTCAATAAAGAAGCCAACTAAGGTTGGGGTTGATCCAACAGGGAATATGGTAAACACATAGAATAACACAGGTACTTAAGCTTTTAGGTATGTTATCTCCAAAGGGGGGGGTTATAAAAGAAATTATAAGACATGTTTATCAATATTTGCAATTAACTAGGGTAAGTGTTCCCCATGGGTTCATAACTATTTTAGGTTTACATTTGTGATCAATCTGAATGCTTGCTTGTAGAACTAATAACTAGGATTTATCCAAACGACTGGTTCATCCCTATTAGATGACTATACTCAATCACTAGGTTAGGTCTTATGAGCGATTTTGATTCAACCGTTATCAATTTATTCCAAATTATATCCTCCGACCACAACTCAAGTTATACAATGACCCATAAAGATTAATGCTTCGTTGTGATTCTCATTTCCTGATCGCTATATCTCGAAGTTCAAGCATGTAAGGAATTCGGACAATTCTTAATGTTTCGCTTCGTCAAAAAATATTAAAGATGAAGATAATACAATATAAGTGTTTACCATTGGTTTAGAATCACTATGTGTAACCCTAGTTCTTTAATTCACCATGGTTTCCACAACCCTAGTTGTGGAAGTCTTAGCTTCTCATGATTGTAAGATCGTTATAAGAATTTATAAACAAACACACAATTGAATTCTTACAAAAATGATTAAAAGGAAAACTTGCTTGATTATTTCAAGAATTGATGTTGAATAATTCAAGAACAAGGAAGAGACCAAAGAAATAAAATCTCCAAGACTTGAATTAATTGGAACCTTCTCCTAAATAAATAGGGAAACGACCAACAACTGTCGGCCACTTCACATACGACCCGTAATAAGATTTTATGGGTCGTATCTTGACTAGCTTCTGCTGAATCTGGCTAAGTGTTGACTTCTGGTATGACTCGTACCAAGAACCTACGAGTCGTACAATCTTCCCGGGGTTTGAACTTGCACTTGATGACATTCTTTCTTAACTTTCATGGATGGCTTGGTACGACTTGTACCTAAATTCCACGATCCGTGACTCCTTCTCGTACATTAAGTCCTACCATTCTTCTCTCATTCTGGGCTTTTCCGCGGTTCCTTGGTACGGGTCTTAGGTAGGTCTCACGACTCGTGGTCGCTACCCGTACCAGGATACTTGGCCTGTGCAAAACCTTCTGAAATTTACTATGACTACTATAGTATGGCTCATACCATAAGTCGTAAGTTGCCTTTGTCTCATACTTTGGTCTTGGACCTTCCATGACTTTCAGTACGGCTTATACCAGGATGGTACGACTCATACTTAGATCTGTACTTAGCCATTTTTCTAAATTTTTCTCCATTTTTTGCACAATTTAGCTCCAACATCTATTTTCCCTTAAAACAAAGTAAAAGTGTCTTATATCCATATATATACACCTAAGTCCATGCTAGTTTCCTCAGTTTGAAGCATCGAAAGTGTTGTATAGTCACAAAATATCAGGTGGGTGGAGGATGTGCTTGTCAAAGTCAAAAAGTTCATACATTCGGCAGACTTTATGGTTCTTAACTATGATATGGATTAAGATACTCCCAATATTCTTGGGAGACCACTCCTGGTGATCTGGAGAGCCTTGATGGATTCAGAGAAGTGTGAAATAATATCCCGAGTCAAGGATGAGAGCATTACTTTCAAAGCCGGGAGAGGTCACTTGTTGCCAATAGGAGTTGGGGACAACTTTGTAGTCAATGTTGAGCAAGGAGTTGGTAAGGTACCATAGCATGTTATTGTTATAAGAGAAAGAAGGATAAATCAACATTGATTAAGTATTACCTCTATGGCACCAAATGCAGGAAGTGGGTGAAGAAGTCTCGTCCCAAAGACGACTCACCAAGTCCATGATCAGGTATCTTGCATTATTCCACAATGTTAAATCAGGTGCTTTTTGGGAGGAAACCCAAGGGATGCTACACCATGTGTAGTATCCACATCTTCCCGGGATGTTAAATCAAGTGCTACTTGGGAGACAACCCAAGAATTTTGTGGACTAATGGGTGTTACAGCATGTAGATGCACTTTAAAAAATAGAGAAAAGTGGTCTAAAATAGAAAAGGAGAAATCTAGTGTGTAAATGACGGTGGAACATATGGACCATCCGTTCAGAAGATGGATCACCTGTCCACCTGTCTTTTGCTTCTGGATCTCTGGTAAGAATGGGCTAGAGATAGTCTAATGTATGGACCGTAATCTGCCTAGACAGCCCGTCTCTTGGATTGTCTCTGGTTATTAATGGGTCTATCTGGAGAATGAAATTTTGGGTTGGATCTTGTTCAATTGGGCAGTGTTGGTCCTTTATTAGCCACCCATGGGCTTGACCACCCGACCCATCTTGTTTTTAATGGGAATTGGATATACAACATAGGGCATTGTGCCCGACATACAAAGCTACTCGTCTTTCCCTTCTTCTCCTTCTTCTATTTATGCTGCGTTTTTCATTCCACCATTGTTGCTACTGTTACTTCAAGCACCTGATTCTCTTCACTCTGCTCTCACTATCACACATGTTAGCTATCACGACCCGAGCATGGACCCCAGATCGGAACACGGGACCTAGAACCACAAATGGCTCTAAGCTAGCCCATGGCACATGCATAACTTACTTTAGAATATAAACAAAGCAGAACATTCGTGAAGCATAACATAAGGCATGAGCAGAAATCTTGGATATCATAAAAAAATACGGAAGTACAAGCCAACACAGCTGAAAACATCAAAACATAGCTTTCTGAAAAGCCTCTAGTCATATGATGAGATGATGGGACAACACCCATAATGAGCTCTACAAAATTTTGCAAACTGAAATACAATAAAAGACATGCGTCAAAACTGATGTCCTCGGATCATGAGGACTCACCAAGAGCTAAATGAGACAAGACTGAGAGTAAATCTAACAATGAGGTTGAGACTAATCATTCTTACCTATATCATTAGATGATATAGTAAAAGAGTATACGATCACTACTTTGAATGTACTGAGTATATAGGTTAAGTAAAAAATGAGAGTAAGGACAACATATCAAAATCATAATCATGAGATAGTCATAAACATGAACTAATCATCATAAGCTGAAGCACAATGTCCCAAGGTTTTAAAAACAAAATAATACAGTTTATCATGTTTGAAATCATAAGTAAAAGCTCATAAACTAATCAATAGGTAAAATACACTATAAAACATGATATCATAAGTACAAAACTTGAACAACTTAAAACATGAGGAGAAATGGGAGACTCTCATAACTAACACTATCATGAATGAGCACATGATGCCCAACTATCTCGCTCAAGTTGGCAGATTAGTCCTAACCATTGCCAAGGCAAAGAATGATAAAGTCGTGATATCACTAATGAGCCCTTTCGGGAGGTGGAACACGCTCTGATGAGGCCTCAATCATGAATATACCTATGGTAGCACGTAGTTCTGAGACCTAGGTTAAGCTGAACCCCCGCCTACTTATTGCTTAATACTACTCCAAAAATATGTATACTGATTATAGTCGTAAACATGAAATATACTTGATTTTACTTGGGCTAGTTATAAAACATGAAAATCATAAACTTACTTGACATACATGAACTAACCATGAAAACAATACCGTTGATTCCACCATGATGCATATGATTAAGATTCATGAATTCATGCATAATTGAGTAAATAATCATAACTTGAGAAACATAGGTTCATAAGAGATTCTTGTAGAAAACATATAATCATGATCATAAAATATGGATTGAATTATAAGAGAATTAAATTCATAGAAGATTATGAAAGATTTCATCAAAATTAGGTGTAGTCCTAAAATTCCCATAAACATGAGTCTAGACTTGAACTCATGAAATTTATTTGAAATTGGGCATGAGGGTGGAAGAAATCCCCCATTCATGAACCTACTTACTTGGGCTTGATTCAATTCTTGCTTGATTTGACAATCCAAGAGAAATTGAGAAGGAGAACATGATGAACCTAGCTCTTCCTTGAGAGAGAATTTCTAACTAATGGTGTTTGAAGAGAATGAAGGATTATACTAAGTATAACCCCTTAATCATCACTTTAAGAAGCTTAAAACAATGTTACATGGAAGTAAAAAGGCATAGGATTTTACCGAAATACCCCTGGACTGCCGAATTAAAATTCCAGCTGGCAGAACTAAAGATCCAACTAATGAATTGTGGGTTCAACCAAGGGATCGTTGGTTGCTTCACTGGTTCTTTTCTCTTCTCTGAATCATCCTCTAGACCCACTCCTATGACTACAACCAACGGCTAGTACAATCTAACAATGGGTCATACAATCCATTTGTTGGTTCAGGGTAGAGTTTGACAAATTTCTGAAGGTTATCACCATGGAAAAATGAACGAGTCGTTGGTCTATAAAACAGCTTGTTCTTTGTGTCGTTCAATGGTTTGGTGCCATTTTCGTGCTGGTTTCTATTGCAAGTCCTGGATTTGATCTTAGGGATTTTCAGGGTATTACATTATCTCCCCATTGAGAACATTCGTCCAATGAATACTAAGAAGACTGAAAGGATAGGGAAAGAGCTGCAATCCCAGAACTAAAAAGCTATAAATTAATACCTAATTGAGTGACTGACTCTAGACTGAAATACATTACTAAACTGAATTCATGAAACATACATGCATGCTATGACATGAAAGGAACTGAGAGACATGAACTTGACATAAAACTGAATAGAGTACTAAGGAGGAAACTAGTAGCTCATGTTGGATCTGAGCTAGAAGGGAAAAGATGGGGGTATCTTACCATCATGTCTGCTTCGGCCTCCCACTAGCTCCCTGTACTAGCTAATTTATCCAAAAAACCTTCATTGAAGCTACCTCTTTGGTTTTCAACTTGAAAACTTGATGATCAAGGATCTAAACTAAAACCACCTCATAAGTAAGGCTATCCTTCACACCAATGCTTTCTACTAGAACAAAAATAGCTGGATCACCAATGCACTTTTTTAGCAAGGACAAATAGAAAATTGGGTGAACCGAAGCTAACTACGCCGGCAACTCATACTCATAAGCCACTTTACCAACTCGCCTCAAAATCCTATAAGGACAAACATATCGGGGATAGCTTCCCCTTCTTGCCAAACCTCATAAATCCCTTCATGGGTAACACCTTCAAAACACCCAATCATCAACCTCAAACATAAGCTCTCTCCTCGTAACATCCACATATGATTTCTGATGACTCCGAGTCGTCTTTAGCCTCTCTATTATAAGTTGAACTTTCTCCATAGCCTCATGAACTAAATTGGGTCCTATCATCATAGCCTCACCTACCTCGAACCATACAATGGGTGATCTACATCTCCGTCCATAAAGAGCCTCAAATGGAGCCATCTGAATGCTGGAGTGAAACTGTTATAATAGGTAAATTCCATGAGAGACAAGTGTTCATCCCAACTACCCTTGAAATCAATCGTATAAGATCTCAACATGTCCTCAAGAGTCTGAATGCTCCGCTCGGCCTGACCATCTATCTGTGGGTTAAAAACTGTGCTAAGCTTGACTTGAATACCAAGGTTGTTCTGAAATGATCTCCAAAATTGAGAGGTGAACTGAGTACCCCATCTAAGATGATAGACAAAGGAATTCTATGAAACCAAACTAACTCCCGACTGTAAAGTCTTTCATATCCTCAGCTAAATTCGTAGACTTAATTGGTAGAAAATGTGCTGGCTTGGTCATCCGATCCACAATCACCCTTATAGAAACATACTGTTCACATGTATGAGGCAACCCTATAATGAAATCCATATTGACATCTTCCCATTTCAAGTAAGAATCCTGCAGCATACCTCCTAATTTTTTATGCTCAACCGTCACCTTTTGACAATTCGGACACTTAGCCACGAACTATGCAATGTCCTTCTTCATGTCGTTCCACTAGAGGACTTCCTATAAGTAACAGTACATCTTGGTGGCACCTAGATGGCTGGAATACTGAGATCTATGAGTCTCTCTCAACATCCATCTCTCAAGTCATCCACATTTGGAACATTTAGTCGGCCCTAATAATGGAGTACACCATCTCCACCTTGGAAGATAACCTCAACTTTTTGATTTGGGATCGCTTCCTTTAATTTCACCAAAATAGGATCCTCATCTTGCCTTGCCTTAACTTCTGACACCAAAGATGACTCTACACCATTCTACACGATATCACCACTATCTATTGAATCTGTAAGGAGAACACCAAGCATGCAAGCCTATGGACATCCTTCACCAATTCTTTTCTCCCATTCTTAACATGGGACACCCTCTCCATAGAAAACCTGTGAAGAGCGTCAGCCACTATATTGGCCTTGCCTTAGTGGTAATGGACACTCATGTCATAGTCTTTGAAAAGCTCAAGCAATCTCCTTTGTGCAAATTCAATTTCTTCTAAGTAACCACATATTGAAGGCTCTAGTGATCCATGGACACATACACGTGCACCCCATACAAATAATGCCTCCAGATCTTCAAGATGATAATGTTCAATTCCATTCCTCGCTAGGAGAGAGTTTATACGGTCATTCGTAATATAAATTACCCAACTTTATGGGTCAGGGTCGAATCCACAAGGAATAGGGATAGATCACTACTAAATTCATATATCAATCTAAACTAGAAAGTATCATTGTATCACATTCATAAGATAAATGTTGGGGGAAAGTTTAGAACAATATGTGATTCTACACATATCAAAATGTGGTAATGCAAGGTGAAGAAAAAATGAGAGCAAGCACTAGGGATGTGCTATTGATGGGGCTTCGATAGGGTTAGGGTTAATCAACAAGTCTAAAGAATCAACTACCATCATGAATATCCATGGACAAGTTTATACCCGATATATTTCGACCACTTGGGCATATTCTACTTGGGTTCTTTCAAACCCCAAACTCAATTAACAAATCACCCATATTGGCTTGGGGAAGAATTAAGCTATTTCTATCCTTAATCCTTAAAATGAGTTATGAAAATGGGATTTGGCTATTTCTAGACCAACCCCACATTTACAAAACTCAAATCCCCACTAATGCTTTCTCACCGATATCCTACTACCTTTTTTCAAGCAAAATTAAGATAAGTAAACACAATCTATGTTTGCAAACATATATGTTTGAATTAAAACATAGAGAAAGCATTAGATTCATGCATAATAAGTGACTCTAAGATAAAATTAATAACACCCAATCAAATCTAAACTCACATCAATCGCACTTCCCTAGATATCCACATCAATCGCACTTCCCTAGATATCTCAACAAGAAATTTACTCACATTCACAATTGAATAGTAAATTTGAGCTTCAGTATATACTTCAATGGAGAATTCTTACCCTACAATATTGAATAATAATAAGAAGAAGACTAACTCTTACTTCTTGCTGTAATTCTCTTTACCAAATTAGCTATTTCAAAAAGTACTTTTTTCTTCTGAAATGAAAGTGTGTACAAAATAGGGAACATCTGCTCTTCTTTATGCTACACGGATTCCTACTTTGCCCTTAGAAGCTTCCAAATTATTCTTGTGTCAGATATAGACAACTTTTCCCTTCTCAGCACGGAATCACTTGCAACGCACTTGTGGTTCGCAGGTGCCCATCCGCGAGACACGGTTTCTTTACCGGTCACATAAAATTGTTCAGTTTGGCTTCTATGTCTGCACCTATGTTTCGCAGGTTCTAGGCTTCTACTTCTTCATCGCATTTCGCAGGTGTCGGGCTATGCTCCACGGTTCCCTTCTAGCTCCAGGGAAGTTCACTCGGTGTTTCACTTGTTTTTTGTATGTGTCAGATCTGCAAAACGCAGGCCTCCAATTTGTAGCACTTTCTCTTTTTTCAATTTTATTGCTTTCTTTGTTTGAGCCTAATACCTACAAAATCAAAGAAAAAAGGCATAAAACCTTGCAATACCTCGAACATGCCTAAGATTAGATCCGAGATCAAAATTGGAAGTTGTCTAAGAAACTAGGAAAGAGTCATAGGATGGGTGATGTAATGACTCGTGGTTGGAAACCACGGGTTGTTGTAAGCTGTCATAGGAGGAATTGGACCTTGGCGGTTGGAGATACCATGGGTCATCCAACGATCTTGGTGAGAAGTGATGACCTGTGGTTACCAATCATGGTATGGGTTGCCAGATTTTCCAGTGGATGTAACGGATCGATACCACGACTTGTTGGAAGCAACCACGAGTTGTGGTGAGGCTCGTAGTAAGGGAAGTTCAGGTTTATGAAGGGGCTAGCAATGGTCGAACTAACGACTCATCCTATCGAGTTGTGGGAAGAATCTAAAAGTATGGATTTAGGCAGTGGATCCAACGGCTCGATACCACGATTCGTGGTATCATGCAACGACTCGTGGGATCGCTTGTTGGTTCACCCAATTCAGTTTTTCAAAGAAATTTCATCAAGGGTATTTTTGACCTTTTTATGCTCTAGGGCCCTAAACTACGTCATTTTATGTACTTTTCTTAGCATGATAAGATAGATTAAGTCCTTCTCACATAAGCCATTCCCATGCATGCAAATTAAGAGGATTTTAGAGAGATCAGGCATAGTTTCAAGCTTTTCCCTATCAATTCTCCATTGAGCATTCAAGGAACTCTAGGATATGATCTTACCCAGGTATGTAGGGTTAAAATGGGTGTTTTTGTTCACACCCATGCCCATTCTCTATTAATTTATGAAAATCTACCAAAATTTTCATGTGGTTTTGAATTCAATTTTTGAGAAGATCTAATAATTTACTAATGGGCTATTATGATTTACGTATTACATCATATTTTATGAATTTTGATCAGTTTTTACAACTATTATCGATTATAAAATTAGTGATTTCAATTTCTACGCAATTAAACCTAATTATGCATGATCTATGATAAATCGATTTATGATCTACACTTCAACTGTTGATATTTACAAACCCAACATGATCTATGATTTGAAATATGAATTTATTCAAATA
Source organism: Datura stramonium (assembly GCA_018107945.1). Lineage (NCBI taxonomy): Eukaryota > Viridiplantae > Streptophyta > Magnoliopsida > Solanales > Solanaceae > Datura > Datura stramonium. The sequence goes on along the minus strand of JACEIK010006632.1, from coordinate 10,570 downwards.
CCCAACAAGATTTGATGATTTACAAGTTATATGCATGATCTTCAAATATGCGTGGGTCTTATGATTTATGAACTATTGATGATGAAAAACATGTTTCCAAGTTACCCATATTTTTATAAGCATGTTTTAGAATGAATTAAGTATTGTAATGCATGGTGAAGTGTTGGGAAATGCCTATATGTTGAAGAATGATTTACGATTTATAAAACGGATCTCATGATTTATCGATTTATGATGTTGGCCGACTAAAGGACCTTTGATTCTTGGATAATCATGTATTAATGGGAATCAATGAATTATGAATGTTTATTTTAGCCATGAATATTAATGATAGATGTTATTGATTTACTTATGTGCCTCATATGCATGTTTTTGGAAGTTGTTTCTAGCACCGAGCTGTTACACCCCATAAATTCTCTACATGTAGATGGCCTATTCGCATGTTGGTTTAGAGTTTTTATATTCCATACATGCTAGGAAAAGGCCCGGGGAACGACCGGATAAGAGATTCATCGAACCATCACGGAAGGAGTCGGGGCAGAGCCCCTCCGTGATGGCAACGTGCCACGGAGGGAGGGCCTCCGCGTTGGCGCCATGTCATGGAGGCCCTGCCCAGGCCCAAGTATAAAAGCCTCCATCTTCGGTTTGAATGTTATATTTCATATAATTTCCAGAGAGGTCGGGGGAAAAAAAGAGAGGACAAAGATTCTATTGAAATTTCCTTCCGATTACGCCGTCAAATGCAGTCCAAACTCAAATTAACCCCAGATACCGAGGTATTAAGCAGTAAGGAGCATTCCTACAGATTTAGTTTCATGAAATTCGGCCGGCGAATCGTCGTGCTACCGAGCTAAGATAAGTGGAATTGCTCCAAATTAGTGTCAATATACTCCTAGCCCTAAAGTGAGTATTTCTTCCTTCTGGACTTTCGAGAGATAGCGAGTTTTCGACCGTTTTTCGATAAGCCAAAGTTTGGGCTATATATATATTTAAAGTGATGTTTTCTTTCAGAATATTAGTGTATTTAGTTCTAATTGACGTATATATGAATGCAGTTGGGAGAAATAGCAG